>JAQQBR010001834.1:3808748-3834665 GCA_030347285.1 Microctonus hyperodae
TCACGCTACTTTTTAATAAAGCACTTAAAACTTTATTTATATTCATTTTGTACATGGCAATAATTTTTTAGAAGTCGAAAATAAAACTTAAAACATTTATTCATGAAGCAGAATTTTTGAAAAATTATAACAATTAGTTTTCTTAATTGCTTCAATCACTTGATGAAATGACAACAAAATGAATTCAGAGAAATTATGTGAGTCAATAATGAAAAATGATGTAATTGATAATTATATAATTCTTATTATTATTTATGAGATAATGCTAACTTAATGAAATACTTCACTCTATTACTATGATCATTTAAAGTTCAAATGCTAGTTGAGAATGAATGAAATCATTACTTTCGGATTCATTATTTTATTGACTCTGCTCTGGGAATAAAAACACCAAACGATGTTGCAGAGTTTATTTAATATCAACATTTTTATTTTCTAATATTAATTTATAAGATCTTTATCGTATTTTTTTCGGTCCAAAAATAAGATCTGCATCGGGTGCACCTTTAGGATGATTATATTTTTGACGCCTTTCCCTATTTAAATTAACTGTAACAGGTCTTGTACCTTGATTAATTGTTTCTTGATAATCTTCCTCCTCTTGTCTTTCCGTAATATTCAAAGTTAATCTCTTCACTCGTTCTTTTTCTTCTTTTTGTTCTTGTTCACGATTTCGTAAATTCAATGCTAATTCAGAAGATACAGGTACTGCAAGATTTTTATATTGGAGTTTATTACCTTTACGCAGCATTAAAACAAAGTCCACAGTAGTGTTATCCGAGGGACTTTCTTGAAGTTGTTCATAAGTTTTTTTAGTACTTTTTACGTGAATGGGGACAGATATATCAACGTGCTGTGGTTTTACATTATCTCTCATACGATCTTGAATATTGTCTGATACAATTTTATCCAATGCCGATAGAAAATCATCATCTTCAGGACAACAAACACGTTTAGGTCCTGAAGGTAAGGCCGCATCCAATTCCGATGCGTCCATTATAACACCTTCATTTAAACTCTGAGAAAGACTTTGATCACCCTGCGTATTTTCACCAGTCCCATCACCAACATTTTCATCTCTATCACCATAAAGCATCCAATCATCTTCGGATTGAGCTTCAGAATAATCTTCTGGCTCTTCAAAATAAAGATCTGCTATTATAGCCTTAGCATCACCACTACCATTTCCGCCAGTTATGACTTCTTCATCTACTTCGGCAATCACTCCCATATCAGTATCACCTTCAAAACGTTCATTCTCATCTTTTCCAATACTTAACATTGGATACAATGTATTTTTTAATTCTTCAATAGCATATTGTGATTCCTTATAACTATGAAACAACTGCATTTTTGGACGTAACATTGTTAGTGTATCACGATACATATAATCAATACCAATAGGAAAAATATTTTCTGCATTCCATATAGGATCAGTGTATTTGAACCAATAATAATTTTGAAAAAATATCAAAAAGTAATCGAGTTTTTTCTTACTGGATCCACCACTAAAATATTGACCACATGTCTCTAAAAGTGTACAAACAAGTCGAATACGAAATAAATGATCAGGTGGATCTAAAGGGCTTGGTATTGCATGATCCATACTAACACCAAAAGTTATGAGCAGATAAAGTGTACGGAAAATATCGCCACTTTCAACCATTCGATAATTATAAAGTTCACCCAAATATTTCACCATTGCTATTCGTCGTTGATTAAATTTTGGTGAGTTTATTTCCATACATAATCGAATATCCTCAAGTACACCATCAACGACGTGAGGACCAACTGCCTCATAATGTGCAACAAGTGCAGCTAACAGACTACCAACACATCTTATATTAAGATATTTAACATTATACGCAGCTGTGAGACATTTTATTGCATATGATGATATATTTTCGTCGTCCCAATCGAGTTTTCGCATCCACTTCAATACTTTATCTGTATTAGTCTTTGATAAATCTTGATAAAGTAGTTTGCGAATAAATTCATGCATTGGTGGACGTTGTTTTTTGGCTAATCCACCTGTAGACTCTGGTGGATTTACATAATAATAAGCATTTTCAATTATTGTAACATAACGAGAGTCCAATGCAGTCACAGCTTTTTTTCGCATCATTTGTTCCAGATAAACTTTAGTCCGTTGATGAGAATCTGACGAACAAAAAAGAAATCTTCCACATGTTTCTAATAAATTACATGTCATTTCTATATGATGATGAGTAAAATCATGGAGTAATACTTTTAAGCAATAAAGCGCTTCAATTTTTGAATAAAGTTTGAATTTTACAAGTTCACCAATATACCTAACCACTTTTACCTTTGATTCAATGTTTATTTGATCCTTCTTTCTTACATGATATTTGAAATCATGCTTTAACATTGTACATAGTTCGTTAGCAATATCCGGCATTACTGGATAAAGAATGGCAGCGAGACGAGAATAAAATGGAAGTAAATCCAGACGAATTCGTGACACACCAAACAGTGCTTTGATAAGTTTTTTTTTATTATGTTTTGTATTAAGATTGATTAAAAAATCAACTGCAGCATTATCTATCATTTCTCGATTAACGCAATTAGGTAAATGTGTTAAAAATGCATCAAGAAGAATTTTATTACTAATATTTGCAATTTGTGGCTCCTCAATTTCGGGCTCGCATTCCTCACTTTTTTCAACATCATCTAGTTCATCATAATTAATATCTTCATCAAGCACTTCTTCAGTTACTGGCGCATCTGTTTTTGGCATTTCTCTTAAATATGATCCAGGTAAAAATACAGTGAGATCTGGAAGTGTTTGATAAAATCGTCGTGTTTCATCATCGCCCCACATATCCTCCATTACACTGTTTTCTTCACTTTCACTAATCATTTTTAACGACTCATCAGTTTCGGTTCTAACTTCATTATCAATTGGCAATTGTGGCATTGGTTCATCCAATGTCTCTGCGAAATTCTGTACATTTATCAATAAACGACCGTAAGAAACTTGAAGTACTTCCAATTTTTCTTTACGTTCTGAGCTCAATTCTCCCCTTGTTTGTAAAATTTTTCGATTTTGCTTTTCAAATGCTTGTAATTCTTTATGATCCTTCATTAAATGTTTACATAAAGAATTATAATAATCTCGAAGTAATGCTCGAACATTTTGTTGTTTTTCTGAGGATAGTATTTTACTTTTTGGAATTGGTATATTTAATTGTTCAGATAATTCTCGAACTCGTTTTGGCACCAAACCGGCATAATCTTCACCACAATGGCGACAAAACGTCAAAATAATATTGGCATTATTGTGCTCCTCTTTATCCATATTTATTAAAACTGTAAGTACTGAACCGAGCAAAGAAAGACCCTGTTTATGGGAAAAAATACCGGCATTAACTAGCTCGGCATAAAATCTCAGATCAACACGCAGTTTACTAGGATTGTTAATTTTTTCACCCACTTTCAAACACAAAACTCGTTGCCAATTTTCATAAAAATGACTTGAAAATTCTGCATAAGTTTGATGTAAAAAGCTGCATAATTTAATTGCTGGTTGTACATCAGTCATTTTCAATTTAGAATCTACTAATGCGGTGGCTATTTCACTTACGTATTTTGTAAGATTTAGTATTGTCATGTCTTTCAGAAATTGATCCAATTGAGTACCACTAAAGTTTTTCAATTTTTTCACCAATGTTGTATTTTTCTTTAAATTTGAATCTAATTTACTAAAATATGTATCCGGTGGCCGTGCTACATTAAAATTTGCAGCTCTAATCTCATCCTTAATAGCTAATCGTTGTTCAACATCTTTTATATAATCCATAAGAAACTGTTTATCTGATTCTTCTGGAAGCACATCTCCAGCTATTACACTTTCATTACTCATCATCTTAACCTCCTTCTCATTTTGCGTCATTATTGCGTATTTTAATATTGGATTTGTTTATTATATCCACAGTGATGATAATCTAAATAACAAATATATTAACTACATTCAATTCAATTCAGGTTATGTGTTTTCAATAATTTTTTTCTTCATAAATTATTTATATATATATTTACATTTTACATACGTGTGTTGTGCATATATGTGCTTTAATGAATATTTTAAATAATTCCAATTATAATAATATTCATATGGTTAGTAATTAACATCATTGTTGCACATTTACCCATGACAAATATATTTTTTATCTCTTACATTTAATTAAGTATATATGCATATATGATACTATAACGTATTCCTTTATGTATAAACAGATTATTTCTGATATCTATATAATGAAGGACATTCAAATATTGTCAATGAGGTGCAAAAATTACAATTCAACTCTCTGAAATTTTTTTATACTTTTGTTCCATATTAAGTTGGATACACATTAGGCGAACGAAGGCGAAAGAATTTTTTTTTGGATAAATTCACCAGAATTTGTTATTGGTGGTGTTTGGCGTGAAATTTGTTTCGACGACCACCACACTGCACACGACAAATGCAAACGAATGAAGTTCAAAGTGCTGTCCTCTGTTCTGAGCATACTAAAATCTCTCCACATCTCTAATTGTTGTTTTGCCGGTCTTTATTAATTCTCAAGCTCAGTGGTAGGTACCAATATCAAAAATATGGTGGCAGCGGTTTGCGTCAATATATATTGTTAATTTACAGAGATGGCAGCGTTGTCGTTACGACTGTAGGGAGATGATCCTCACACGACAATCTGACAGACTAGAGATTCATAGTTGTCTGTAGAGATATTTTTTTTTAATTACATATCTTCAAGAATTTTTAGTTCAAAGTATTAATGGTCAGGATTCATCAATATAATCATTATCGATTATAATTTATGTGGTTGAATATAATTTGAATGTTCAAATATTATATTATTAATTGAACATCACGTCCAAACTATCTAGTGCATATATATTTTATCCATAGTATATATCAATAATAATGATATATGTGTGTCTATATAAATTGTAATAATACTTTCTAGTGAATTTTTTTTTACAAAGAATTAGAAAGTATATATATATATATATATATATATAATAATGATATAACCTGTATCAAACGGCCAGTTTCATCAGCTGTCAAATGTACAAT
Source organism: Microctonus hyperodae (assembly GCA_030347285.1). Lineage (NCBI taxonomy): Eukaryota > Metazoa > Arthropoda > Insecta > Hymenoptera > Braconidae > Microctonus > Microctonus hyperodae. The sequence goes on from JAQQBR010001834.1 coordinate 3,813,847, forward strand.
TACATGCATAATACAATATCCTAAATATATTGCATTTATCATTACATGTTAAAAATTTTCAATCACTTTACGGATATTAATAGTATTGCTAATTTATTATCGTTATATTCGTCATAATATTCATTACTTGATTATTATTTTTACAAATAACATCTTAAAGCTTATATTTACGTACAATTTACTAGAATAAAAATATTCTTTTTTTTATTCCAATTATGCTGTTAATGACGTTGAAAATTTACAATAAATTTGATATAGTTTACAAAATGGTTTGGTGAATTCAGTGGAAAAATATTTTTTTCTTAGAAAATAAAGATTGTGAAATTTTAAATTGAAAAAAGAAAAAAAAATGAATGAAATGGTGATGAAAATTTTCACGGAATTTTCTAACCGACATTGAAATTTTATTTTCAACTATATCATCATTGGAGAACTTTATAATCGAGAACTAACAAGGAGTAATATTGAGATATATTTTCTGCCTTTTTTTTTTTTTCATTTACCATCATATATAAGTTATAATTATATACGTATTCTAAAAAAGAAATTGGTTATTTTTCACTGATTGGATAATAACTATTGAACAAAATATAAATTGTTATTATTTTGCAGGTTCATTGTAATGCAGGTATGGCTACAGGCGGAGGTGGGAGCTTCATAAGCAAACCCGCTAGAGGATGGTTACACCCAGATCATTTAGTCAGTAAGGAAGGCATTACCTATGCTGTTAGGGTAAGATAATTTATTGTGAAAAAAATTTTTATTATTCAAATATATTGTAATACATTTTCATGTTTATTAAATTTTGATTAATAAAAATCAAATAATGATGTTTAATTTTTATACAGTATATTGGTTGCCTTGAAGTTCATACATCTATGAGAAGTTTGGATTTTGAGACAAGGTCATGTGTTGCCAAGTAAGATAACAATTTCTCTCTATTAAATACAATAATTTATCTACATATGAATTTACCTTTTATTATTTTTATTTATGTATTCATTTTTCTAATTAGAGAATGTATAAATCGGGTATGTGAAGCGGCAGGTTTAAAATCAGCTGACAAAAAGAGAAGAGTAAGCAATTTTTATTATCACAATATTAAACATATTCTTGGATTAATTTCACATATTGATGTTAATGAATAATTTTCAGGTGGATAGAAAAGTTTTGAGAGCGATTGCGGATAAGCCATGTATGGAACACGCTGGAACTAACATAAATCTAATAATAAACAGCACTAGTTTAGCTCTCGCTAATTTTGAGACTGGTGAAATAATTACAAAGCATGAAATGCCAAGAATTTCATTTGCGTCTGGTGGTGACACGGAAATTCTTGATTTTGTTGCTTATGTGGCAAAAGATATAAAAGAATGGCGTGCCTGCTATGTTCTTGAATGCGGTGGTGGTTTAGCTCAGGATGTTATTTCCACTATTGGACAGGCGTTTGAGCTCAGATTCAAAGAATTTTTGACCAAACCATCATCCTTACAGTGAGTATTTTTTATTTCTTCATGACTCTATTTTTTTTATAGTACAAATGTTTATAATAAATAAATTGTTCATTTTTATTCATATCATAGTCCAGCATTACATGATATTAGAGAGCCAGACCGAGATTACTACAATGATTTACCAGGTAAAGTTCCGCCTGACATTGGACCACCTCCAGTGCCACCATTACCAATTTCGGCTTCAACTCTACCTAATTTAAAACATCATCACTCTAGTCAAAATCATGTGACTATGAGCAGCATACAGTCTACACAATTTCCTGATCAATTCTCTAATGGACGATCTCGACACACTTTAACAGCTCAACAATGGCCAGGTGTGAAAAGTCTCCACAAATATTTATTTGTCTATCTACTATCCAATTTAATAATATATATTTATCAATAGAAACTGGTAACTTAATTGATTTGAACTCTGACGGTGCTGCTTCGTTGAATTCATCAGGTCAATCAGAACACAATTATGTTAATGATACAGTAATTGCTGCGAATAAGGATTCACGGCGAGAACCTACGTCATTATTTGATGCCTTTGATATGCGTACGATTTTATAGAAATTTATAAATTGTACTATTTAAATTTATTTAAATGATACATAATTTTGTTTTTTTTTAGAACCATTTTGTACAGCGATATCGGAAATGAATAAACTAAGTCCTCGTTCTCAGAAACAACAATTGATGCAGGAAGTTTGGTATCATGGCAGTGTAAGCCGATCCGAAGCAGAATCTATGCTTACAAAAGATGGTGATTTTTTGGTTCGAGAATCTCAAGGATCGCCAGGGCAATATGTATTAACTGGAATGAATAATGGTACATCTAAACATTTACTTCTAATTGATCCAGAAGGAGTGGTAAATAGTTATTTATAATTTATTATTTGATTTTCATCTGTATTTTAAATGTATAAATTCATAAAAATTGCCCCTATTTTTAGGTTCGTACAAAAGATCGTATATTTGACAGCGTTAGTCATTTAGTAAATCATCATTGCGATAATGCATTGCCGATAATCTCAGCTGACAGTGCATTAGTTCTTCGATATCCTGTATCCAGACGTACAGAATTTTAATATCTTATTTCTCAAAAAAACTTTGCTGTTAGGTAATCATTAATTTAATATTATATTATTATCATCATCATTATTATTATTATAAATAGGTTTAGAAGATTGACATTACTTTTGCGAATAGATTTTGCAGGGAGTAAAAAAAAAAGACTGCAGGCAAGCCTTTTTTTCACAATTTATTGATTCACGGATTCGAAAATAATATTAATGATAGAGGTTTTTTTCGCTTTGATTGACATACTATTTAATTTTTCGAATGGCTATTCAAAACTATTCATAAAATTCAAATTTTACAGTAAAATTGGAAATATATTAGAGGAAATTATATCTTTTTATTGATTAATAATTTTATTTTTATATGTATTTTAAAAATATCGAACTACATGTATGAACATGAAGAATATTTTATATATTTCTCAAATTCACATGCATTTTTTGGCCAGTGTAATTTTGGTTAATGGGAAAATAAATCTACATTGAGAAAATACATATGAAACAAATATTGAAGTACAGGAAGTGAAATTTAATGCCGGCATAAAAAAAAATGATTCTGTATAGCACATTTTTTTTATATTTTCATACATAAACGCATAAAATATTGAGAGAAATAAAGTCCAATTATGATATTGTCTCTCTGAATAAGTACTAAATACGAGCCTGATGATCATACAGTGATCAATTATCTATATTTACTAGAAATTCAGCCTTAATTTCGTCGAATCGATTATATATTCGATTATTGTAAACCATTCAGTAATTTTATTATGTCATTAAAAAAAATTCTTTTACCTCACAAATGATAGAAATTTCTAAATTAATTGAATGTTATAAATTATTTAGGTCTTCTGGCATGGACAATATAAATGAACTTGGATCATCTAACAGTTCTCGATCAACTTTCAGCTATGAATACAATAAAAATGTTATTGATATTGACAGTAAATAAGTTTTAAATTATATGTATTGAATTTTTGAACTTTATTTGGATAGATATATTTGAATTTTTTTTTTTCTTGGGGCATATATGACGTACGTTCAAGTTTTTTCATTACTAATGTTTCAACAATCATAGAATTCGGAAGACATCCGATGAAATTGTCAACATATTTAATTTTTTTTTGTAATATAGGTATGTTGAGAATTTTTTTGACATTTTTATAATTTTCAATACTTTTCCATACATTATGTACAGGAATAACTTCCTTTTCTATTTGTTCAAATACTCCAAACAATTCATCCGTATACTTCATCCACTCCATATGATTTGTTAGAGACTTTTTTTTGATTATTTTCTTTGTGGGGATCATTCAAGACACTGTGTATTTATCGTGGGATCCAAAGATCCAAGCGGAACGCTACTTACTGGATGTAAGATATTCATTTTATCTTCTTCTTTTTCATGTTTTTCATATTTATCGTATTTCATTATTGGTTCTTCATCTTCCTCATTAGGAATATTATTATTTAATATTCTTGCTCTGTATATTTGTCCATATATTTTATCGTAGTCAAATCATTTTTGTGAATGCCATTGTAGACATTAATGGGAATGGTGGTAGGATATATTTTCCTTGTATTGAATATCTGTAAATCATTGAGCAATCATCCAACACCAAATATTCCTGCGAATAAAAAATGTGCACAAATGAATTCGCTCCTTTATTGTAAGATAAGTTACGATGTAAATTTAATATCATATTGTGTTTTACTTGAGTACTTCTACAATAGCAAACACTTAAATATTCTCCCAATAATTTTATAGATGAAATCAAAGTTAATCCATGATACAGTTTTATATCTATTACACCATTTGATATTACATCGTCAATGCGTTTAGTTGATCGTACTGTTATACCGTTCAGTATTACGTCCCATCGTTTTGTATTATTGTCTTTTAAGCTCCAACAGTCTAATTCACTCATTATATTTGAATGTACGTATTTATGATGTATGGTATATAAACCGGGAACTATGGTATGTATGGTGTATATTTTTAAACGTATATCTATTGAATTATTTGAATTTTGATGGTAATTTATATATTTTTTTTAACATAAAGTACATACATTTTTGTATTTTTGTCAACCCGTATGGAATATCCGAATATATATGTTATCATTTGTAATGTACTCCGGCAGGATTTACAGATAAATAAAAATACAATTAGATATCGCAAAGCATTCAACACAATAAAACCCGCAAATAATAATATATGTATATTGCATACCACATAAATGTGTATGTATATATATATTATTATAATAAACGTCAAACTTAGTTATATAGATATATTATACATATAATAAATGCTAAAGAGTAGAAAAGTGACTAGAATTTGGCAACTCTGATGTTAACATGTATGCGCATATTTTGTCTTAGTTGTTTTATATATCGATATGATTTTTGTGGTTGTATAAATAAGAGAAGAATAAAAAAAAAAAAAGAATTTTGGCGAGACTACTGCTGTTGATGCTGTTCTCTCACCCAACAAGTCACTTATCTATTTTTATAAGAGACCAGGATCGATAAATTTTTGCGTATAAAACAACTCAAAATAGACGACTGAACGTCCCACAGGCCACAGTGTGTATTTATAACATAAATAGAACGATGAAAGTGGCTTTTGAGGTTAGCGAGTCGCAGAACAAAGTAACAGTCAGGAGCAATACAATTCATTTATTCATCAATTGTCAATTTTAATTTAGTTATTTTATTCACAGAGCCATACATATAAATTTGTCAAGTTATCAAAATAATTATAAGTTTGACAATGGCAGAAGAAACAACAGAAAACAATCAATATTTGATTAATCGGATGTATTTTATGGCAAGAGACGGTATGCCAATGACGTTGTACGCATTACTAAGTGACAAAACTTCGCAGCAAATTGACATGCTCATCAATCAGGTAATGCTTTTTTTTTTTTTTTTTTGTATATCCAACATGATTAATTGTATAGTGTACAGTACAAAGTTATATTGTAATTGTATTAATTCAATTGTAAATAAACATTTTTTAATATCACTTCATTAATAGATATTTTCATATTTAATTTACTTCTATTTTGGCACAAAGACAGAAAATAAAATCAATATATGGATATATTTACAAACATTTATGTTATCGTGTCTTTTATATTATTGGCAATGATTCAACAGTATTTACGTTTTTAGCAAACAAACAAAAAAATACTTGAATTAATGCTAACATATTTTCTTATATTTATAAAATATAATTTATAGAAGGCAGTAGATGAATATGGACAAAGAGGCACACCATTAATAATTGCAGCCCGGTATGGTCATGATAAAGTTGTAAAAATGTTAATAGACAAATTTAAACCTGATATGGAGCAAGAGGGAACAGTGAAATTTGATGGATACAATATTGAAGGTGCAAGTGCACTTTGGTGTGCGGCAGGTATATTAAATTTTTTTCACTTAATTCGATTAATAATCATAATTGTTTTATTCTGAAGTTTAGAGAAAAGTTTTTTATAGGTGCCGGTCATTTAAATGTTGTTAAAACACTTGTAAAGGCTGGGGCGGATATTAATCATCCAACTAACACAAATTCAACGCCATTAAGAGCCGCATGCTTCGATGGCAGACTCGACATTGTTAATTATTTAACGGAACACAATGCAAATATTCATATAGCTAATAAATATAATAATACGTGTCTGATGATTGCAGCGTATAAAGGACATCTTGATATCGTGAGTTTTAATATTAAACAAATGTAATAAAATAATAAAAAATGATTTTAATAGGAATATAATGAATTTAATATGAATAAAATGATAGGTGACTTTTTTGCTTGATCATGGTGCCAATCCAAATGAGAAAGCTCTTTGCGGAGCAACTGCTCTTCATTTTGCATCTGAATGTGGACATTGTAATATAGTATCTGAATTGTTAAAATTTGGTGTAAAAATAACAAAAAATCTTAGTGGAATGACACCATTAATAACGGCAGCTGAGCGTACCCGTGACAATGTGGTTGAGTGTCTCGTTGAGAAGAATTTAGTTAATAAAGAAGATGTTATTGAAGCTTATGAATTGCTTGGAGCATCTTTTGCCAATGATAAAGATAATTATTGTGTTTCGAAAGCGTACACTTACCTTCACAAAGCAATGGAGTTGAGGTATTAAGAGCATGATTATTTATTGAAAACTAATTAGCCATTAAAAAATTGAAATAATTAATGAAATAATTATGAAATTTATGTTTATATTCAGGTATTCAGATCTTTCAAATATAATTCACAAAAGACTTAATGATCCTGTACCTGCATATGAAAATTGGAGAGAGAGCGAGACTTTAGAAAGATTGGAGAGCATAAAAAATGATCACAATGCCATTCACATGGAGTCATTGGCAATCAGAGAAAGAATTTTGGGAATACACAATCCTGAAGTACCCCATCCAATTATTTATCGTGGCGCAGTACTTGCTGACAATGCGCGATTTGACAGATGCATTGATTTGTGGCTGCATGCATTGCAATTACGACAAAAAAATAATATTTCAGTTGTGAAGGATCTTTTACGATTTGCACAGGTTTAAATTCAATTTTTCTATATTCACTTAATTTTATTTATTTATCATAGCGTTATGAAATTAAATTTGTTACATATATATTTATAATACAATAGGTTTTTTCACAAATGATTCATGTTGGAATTGATTTACACTTTTCCCAAGTGATGAATGTTCTTGAATCAAGTATAATTGAATTAGGCCGAAATAAGTTAAAAATTAATTGTCCTGACTCTAAAGACGATGTGGATCAATATCTTGTGAGTTGAATAAAAAAGTAATGTTATTGAATTCATTTGTAACTGAATATTTTTAGGAAGAAACGGAATCAAATATCACAACAACTTTATACATACTTACAATTCTTGTGAAACTTATGGCGTTAAATATAAAAGTATACAATGAAACAGACATCAATAAAGCTCACTACCTCGTGCATAAATTGTGTGCTTTGAAAATGTCATTACGTGATGGACAAACTCTTCTTCATCTTGCAGTTAATGCAAAAACACCAGTTGATGATTTTCATACCAATGATGTATGCAAGTATGTATCATTGAAATAAGAGTTATTTTTGCTTGTTTTTTTCTTTATTTTAATGAAAAATTTTAATATTATTTCTATTATCAGGTTTCCATGTGCCGCCACAGCTAAATTGTTGATCCAGTGTGGAGCTGATGTAAATGCAATGGATAATGAGAGAAATACACCACTTCATATGATTGTCACTTATCAAAAACCAATTAGGTATATTTGAAGCTATTTTTAATATAATATTTGTAAAAAAGAGTTTGAGAAAAATTCTCTATATGTATCCTCAGTGATTTTATGACTCTTCATGGAATCATATTGGAGCTTATCAATGGTGGTGCTCACGTTGATACAGTTAATAGCAAAGGAGAAACCCCCTATGATGCTGCGACTACAGGTGAAAATTGTCATAATTAATTTGTGTATTGTTTAATTCATTATTGCGAATTTATCATGTTTTATTTAATTGATGATTAATAGGTGTCGCTGAAATTATACTGCGAACACAAACAAAATTATCGCTTAAATGTATGGCTGCAAAAGCTGTGAAAACATATGGTTTATCATACACAGGTAATGTTCCAAGATCACTAGAGAGTTTTATTGAATTGCATGGATCGGGATTGCATCAAGGATAATATCTGTATTATTATGAATTTAACTCGAAAGATATTTGATTAATGTATAAGTGCGATTCTTACATTTTTTTTAATTTATAGTGGTTTTTGACACAATAAACTCTGTAAATATATTGTAATATATGAATAAATGAATCAAGTGCTGACAAGTTTTTACTTATCAAATCTGAAAAAATTGTTATTATTAACTGAAAAAAAAAAAATTAATATTCTTCATTTAAGTATTTGCGAAAAAAATATGTTCAATTATCTGTGAGGCGTGGCGAAATGGTACTAAATTTATCAAGTAATATAATGTATTTTTTATATAATTCCCCCCCAGCCGCGCTCCTTTATACATGACATATGTATATATATGAAGGAAGCAGATGGCGCGACGGTTTCATCATCATTCATATCAACTGGGCCTGCGCATTGCTAACCCAATCATGTGATGCCATCCAAGCAAAAATACATATATATGGTATATTTTTTTGGAAGTGGGGAGAATTCAACATCCGGTTCAATACAACTTGGCTTGGTTGGCTTCAGCCTAAAGTCTTTTCATTATTTCTCTTTGCTGTTAGACGTTGCAGTGGATGGTTCGTAGGTAGAGCTTATTCATCAATTTGTGTAAGAATTATATTTGAGACATTGTTGAAGGGCCCACGTGGCCGCATCCCATTAATCGTCGTTCAATTATATTGTTTTCACATTTCGTATATAATTTAAAATATGGCTACCGAGTCAGCTATAAAAATTGATACACCAAAACCGGTACAAGAAAGTTGTAATGAAAATAATCCACGCCCTGGAGGTGGTGGTGTCGGCGGCGGCGGTGGTGGAGGAGGTCGTGGTGGACGTGGACGTAAAGGATCACGATTTTCTGGTGGTCGCGGTGGAAGTGGTGGCGGCGGTCCCCCAAGAAATAATGATATTCAGGTAATTTATCATAATTTTCTCATATAGACAATTCTAGCCACCATTTTCTTTTAGCAGCATGTTTGAGCGTATCTAAAATGGCCGACGTTCACATTTACGAAGTCCGAGTTTTATTTATTCCAATTAAAAACTTCAATCAATCAAATTTTATTACAGATAAAAATGAGTGAATCAATGATAGAAAATATGGATACAAATATGCAAGAAAATATGATTGGAGGTTCCATGGGTTCTTCTGGACCACCAGGGAGTGGACGTGGCGGTATGCGGGGTGGCGGTGGCGGCCGCGGCGGCAGTCGTGGCGGCGGTGGAGGAGGAGGAGGAGGTGGTGGTGATAGAGGCATGGGTAATCGATCACAAGACGTAAGTATTCAAACAAAATTATTAAATGTATATGTGTACTTAATTAAATTATAAAACAATGAATTTTTGCAGGATCGATTAATGGAACGAGTTATGAGTTTGGCTGGACCTACTCATGAGTTACCACCGCAAGATACAGCTGAAAAAAAATTTTGCGGTCGTAATCGTTTATACGTGGGAAATCTCACAAACGACATAACTGAAGAAGAAATTCAATCATTATTCAGTCCATTTGGCCAAGTATCAGAATTGTTCGTCAACAAAGAAAAAAATTTTGCCTTTCTACGAATGGTAAAATTAAATTTTTTTTTATATTTATTTTCATTTTATTATTAATTTTAAATATTTACATGCTCATAAATATGATTATAAAAATTACCGTTTGAGTTATTTCATGATAATAACCCTAGGCTGCTTTTTTTAAAGTAATGATATATTATTAGAAGATTAATTTTTTATCATAAATATCATTCAGTTTTTAATGAAGTTTTGTTTTATTTCTTTTTTATCTCAGGATTTTCGAGCAAACGCTGAAAAAGCAAAACATGAATTAGACGGTTCCATGCGCAAAGGACGTGCACTAAAAGTTCGTTTCGCGCCTCATTCTTCCACAATAAAAGTAAAAAATCTCACGACATGGGTCTCAAATGAACTATTAGAAAAATCATTTAGTGTCTTTGGTGAAATTGAACGAGCTATTGTAATTGTTGATGATCGGGGGAGAAGTACAGGTGAGGGAATCGTCGAGTATGCAAGAAAACCATCAGCACTGATGGCACTTAGAAAGTGCACGGAAGGATGTTATTTCCTTACTGCGTAAGTTATCATTTTTATAAACATGCATTTAACAAAATTAAATATATTCAAATTTAATATGAATTATTAAATCCCGTTGCCACGCTTGTTTTACTTGATATGGTCAGACGAGTGCCAGAAATTACTTCGGGAAATATTGATGGTCCAGACTAGGAAGCATAATTACCCTTAATCAAATAAATGGTTCACTATGTGCCAAAGTTCTGGATACAATTTTACTTATAATTCTTAAACGATAGTATATATAATGACAATAACTTAATTATCTTTAAAATATTAATTAAAAAATTTTTTATACATTCATAATTTCGGATATTAGATCACTTCGACCGGTGGTTGTGGAGCCATTTGAGCAACAAGATGACATTGATGGTTATCCTGACAAAAATTTAGCCCGTAAAAATCCTGAATTCTTTAAAGCACGTGATGTTGGTCCAAGATTTGCACAACTTGGTAGTTTTGAACACGAATATGGAACAAGATGGAAGCAACTTCATGAATTATATAAGCAGAAAGAGGAAGCATTAAAAAGAGAAATGGCAATGGAAGAAGAGAAATTGGAAGCTCAAATGGAATTTGCCAGATACGAGCATGAAACAGAACTCCTTCGAGAACGTAAATATTTGATACCAAACAATTATTAATTTTTATCTTTAGTTTGTTCCCCGTCGCCACGCTTATTTGATTTTATATTATCAAATTAGTGCCAAAATTCACTTCGGGGAATATTAATTATTGATCCTGGCTAGGAAGCACGACACGGTGTTACATATGCACTTGTACGTGTGCCAAAGTTTAGGATACATTTGATTCAATAAATTGAATTCATTTAAATTATAAAAGTTCCAAAATAATATGTTCATTTTTTCTTAATATCATTTTCAGAATTACGAATACGTGAAGCAGATCGTGATAGGCAAAAGCGGGAATGGGAGATGAAAGAGCGTCAAGCAGAGGAACTGAGGTCACGCGAAGAAGAGGTTAGACGACGACAACAGGAAGAGATGGCTTTACGTATTCGTCGTCAGGAAGAAGAATTACACAGACGCCAACAAGAAAATAATTTATTTATGCAGGAACAGGCAATGCGTGGTAGTGGTAATAAAAGTTATGATACTAGTAACAATGACCGTGACAATTATGGCGGCGGACCCGACGGTAAATTTCATACAGATTTTTTTAAAATTCCATAATTATCTAAATTCAAGCTAATATTTTTTTTCTCATATCTTTACAGGTGGAAACAACTTACCAGTGGTAATGTAGTCATTTTTTTTAATGATATTTATAATCTAAAATTATTTTTTGTTTAATCTTATATTTTATTATTTACACTCTGAAATATTTTAATTATCAAAAAGTTGTTATGACAAAAAATTCAATATTTTAAAACTATTTCTCATCAGAGTATTTCTTCAATGGAAATAATTGAAATTCATTGGAGAAAACTTTATATCTGAATTTGATTTTTTTTCTCACGATAAAACACTACATCGAATTAGGAATACATTATTCTTGCATGTAAAATATTGACGTGATAAATCGAATACTTCCGTCATCCTCATATACACAAAAATATATTTATCACTATAATGGTGAATAATTTTCTTCCACTGTGCTACAGTTTCCTGTTGCCTGCAACGCATTGTTCGATAATTTTATCATTCAATTTTAATACATTGTTCAATGTATTATTGTACATGTGATTGAAATTATTGTCGCATTAAATGGTATCTTTGAATTTTAAAGTAGAACGTTAACGCATGGAGATGTCATCCGTACATTAAGTAACTCGTATTTGAATTTGCGAAATATTTTTTGACTTTCATATTTGAAAAAATGGATCAATATACAACAAATGAGTCAAAATTAATCATGAAATAATCTCATATAGCTATGGGAAAAGTTCTTAGCGTTTGTTGTATATTGAACAATAATTTCTTCATATCTTCGTGAAATGGAAAAATTAGGATTGATACTTATTTCAGTTGACTAATGTGAATTTATATAAATAAAAATTCACGTATGCCAGTTTCACAATTTCTTTGCGATTTATTAACTTATTTCAACATTTATTATCTGCCAATTTCGCACAACATTAGAAAAATATAATATAAAATAATGCGGACACATTCATTCGAATGATTGCCCGGCACTATTATTTGGGGAGGGTTCACAACAAATTGAAGGAAGCAAATTGTTAATACTATTTTCCTTTAGGAAAATTCATTTAAAATGAAATGCTCGATCTACCATTAATAAATACTTTTAAACATTGCCATTTGGCTACTCGTAATAATCTATTTTCATTAAAAAAAAAAAAAAAAAAAAAACAATGAATCTTGAAAGAAAAGTCTGTTCACATGCATTAAATAATGATTTTGCAATTGCGCAAGTTTACTGTTGGAAGAAACGTCTGAGAGATTAATTTTAATTATTATTATATGTCACGTTTGATTTCTCCATGTGATTGCAGGCAAGAGATACTGTCTTATATTAACTTCTCTAAATGTCAATATTGTGGTCTCATTAAATTGAGTCTTATCAAGTTTTTATAAGTATATTTAGATGATAAAAAAATGCCCAACCGTCTGCTTTTCTTATTCAATATAGGTGGATGTATTCGATGCCGTGCATCAATAATCTTAATTGTTTTTCCATTATTTCTAAATTTCTTTACAAAAATACTTCTGAATAATCACATTTAGAATATAAATTAACATCATGTTTAAGAAAAAATATTTATCAAAGAAGCAAATTTCCGTTGAATTTGCTGAATGCTTTACTACTGACTTTAATTACTGAACTTGGATTTATTCAAATATTCTTTCTTTTATAGTATATGCATATATTTGTTTATATTAATATTATATTAATATTACACCGCGTATTTATGGTCGTTTAGTATTAAAACATACATCTTTCATAAACATTCAACATGAGCATAATACATTCAATTAATTGACGCCTGAAAATAATCAATTGATTTAACGTTGTCAAAAGTTTTTATCATATTTATCACAACCATAAATACGAATTGGAAAAATATTTGTTGGGCATTTTTATTTCTGATTTGGTGCACCATAAATTGAAATATAAACTTTCAATCGGTTCGCAAATAGAATATTGATTATAAACGATGTATTTTGTATCTGTACATGTATATTTTCAGTAATTTTTCATGATATCCCATAATATCTGCGCGATTTATCGTTTGACATTTCTTTCATTTTTGCAGTTGTCACGCAACTTCTAACATTGTTTTTTCCCCTTTCTTTTCTATGTGATTTGACGCAATATTGACGATGATCTGCGCTGCTGTCATGGATGATCACCCTGAACAATGAAATGTATAAAAATGGTACATGCGAAAAACAAACACAAAATCAAATTTTCGATAATCACATATTTTTCGGGTTTTACTAATTTTAAAAACCGTCATCAGGACCCAAAATCATTTATGGAAGCGTATAATATGGACCGCAATAATCGCGGTGGGGGTTATAATGATGATCGTGGACAAATTATGGATCTTATGGATATGAGGGTAGATATGGGTAATATGGGTAATAATCGCGGCAATAACGGCGGAAGTGGTGGTGGTGTAAGTGGTGTCGGAGGGGGTGGAGGCGGCGTTGGTGGTGGTGGTAGTGGTAGTGGTGGACCAGGTGGTGGTGGTGGTGGTGGTCGTTGGCAAAGTGGCAACGATCGAAATCGCCAAGATGATTTTCCAAACAAACGAAGACGCTATTAATATGATAATTCAGAATTTTAATTTTATGACGAGAACAAAATTAGTGTTTTCTACATGTACATCTTCATGAAATACTTAACAGCATTATAAATGAATATAATTTAACGACGTGAAACAAACCGAGTATCGAAAATACGTTTCAAGGTAATCCATAGTATTTTGTACAAAAAAAACGCTATACAATGATTCGCGCTAAACAAATATATTCAACAATTATTTTATAAAGTAAATATTAATTATTGCATTATTAGTCATATTTCGTACAGAACATTAAAAATTTTTTTTGATTATTTGGAAATAGAAGAAAGAAAAATAGGGTAAATTTTGATTTTTGAACATAAAACCTATCATTTATCTAATTACATGTTTCATTATTTTGAATTTATGAAACGAAATTATTCTTAGTTTGCCAGTGAAAAACTTCAATATTATAAAATGTGTGTATTTATTATATAAGAATGCTAAATGACAGTCCAATAATGATTTTTCGTAAATATCAGTTAGAATATTTGAGATTAATTGAATATTAAATCAGTTATTTTCTAATGAATTTATTATATAAGAAATAGGTTATTGCGTTAATTCTACATAATAATCTGATGAATTTATACTGTGTGTTACATGTGAATTTTTCGATTCTGAGTAGTCTTATAATACTATAGAGACGTGACAAAGTATCTCAGCACCAATAAGTAAATTATCGTTATTATTATTTTTTTTTATTTCTCTTTTCTATTATCAGAATAGTAAAGGAATTAAAAAAAATTTTTTTGTAGAAATTAACGCATTCTTATGATGAATAAACGCCTTTATTTGTATATGCGTTATGGATAGAATTTAATAAATGAGAAAATCAACGATGTCTTTGGCTAGACATTGGAGATATAATTCAATTTAAAAAAGAACAAACAATCCAGGAACTATAGAATAAACAAATAGATCTTGATACATATTACATTCAATTATTTGGAGATGATATTAAATTATTTTAATGACTTGATTTAATTCTAATGAATATAATACTTTGAAATGAGGCCCTATCATCCTAGTGGCGATCTATTATCTATGTGATTAATTTACATTTTCAATACATATACGTACTATTCTTATATGAAGATTGAATAAGTATTTTTACTCTATCATCATCATCATCATCATTATTATTTGTTTATTGAGAATCACTAATATGAAAAAGAATTTGATGTTTAATACATTATGACGATAATATATACCGTAAATTGTATTTTATTTGCAATCATTTTTTGTCTCGAGTACACTTGATATTATTAAAGTTCTACAGTCTACAGCAAAAAAAAAAAAATACTTTTCTTAGAACCACGTAATGAAAAGTAAAGAACAGAAAAATCATGAATTATTAGACCATAATTACTTCATTGTTTAACAACGCGGATGGACCAACCCAATCACAAGATATACTATTCTATTCTTGAATCCACTAGACAAATGAACCACTAAAAATCTCAGGTGAGTAGTCTTGTTAAAAATGTTATTTAAACATTGTTATTTAATGTGAATTCTTTTTTGGGTGGGGTACATAAATATTTCCCAGATTTGATAAAATGTATTGGTGAGTATGTATATATATATATATATATAAAGAGGAAAACTTTTTGCGAATAAATCCGAATTCTTACATGAAAATATATGACGATTTTAGTTTTAATATGCAATTTATTACCGTGGCGTCATTCATCAAAGTCCATTGCTATGTTTATTGCAGATTGTTGTTTTTTTTTCCCCCACAGAACTATGTGAATTGAATTGTGCCTGACAATAATAATGGAAAACATCGGCTGTATTGAAAAAGTACAAAAAAGCAGTCCAGAACTTGATATCTTTACCTAAGACGACCAAAATATATGACACTGAATATCTTTAACTAATGGTTGTCTGGGTTTGCTAAAAATAATATCTGGACTGCGAATAATCAAATTTTTCAAATAAAATAAACGTTAAACCGAATTAGCACACCTTGAATCACATTCGGAAGTGTTTTAAAAATGTGGGAGGGTCGAAATGACTGAATATACACAAACTTTAATCAATTGTATTGCCGTTAAGGCCGTAATGATGTGTTGTAAATGACAATTCTTTATATAAACAAATTAAACCGAATTTATATTGAAAAATTATTTACGTTCTATAATAATTCGTGAATGACTAAAAAAGCATATGATTAGTAACATAAAAAAATTTTTTAAGCTGTCCAATTCAACTTGTATTTGTATTGAACTATTTCTTTATAATCAATTGCAGATTTGCTCAGCAGCTGGATGAAATTCACTAACGAAATAAGTGACTGAACTTTTACAATGTATGGAAACATGACCATTAATCGTTCCACCTTCAAATCAAAAATCACATGAAGTATGTAAGATTCTTTTTGGAATTTTTTATTTAATTCAAAATAATTAATATGATGAACTTATCTTTCGGGTCTGAGTAATTTTGATGTCAAACTTTCCCAACGTGTGCTGATTATAATCACAAATTAATTTTATCATTTCAGACATATAATATGACGTAAATAATTAAAAGAATTGTATTATTTCAGTGGAACCAAGGCTACAGATGATGGATTATTTTTAAATTATCTGAATGATAATATTCGCCAAAGTCACAGAACACAATTTACAGGTAAAAAATAAATCCAATTTTTCATACAAAAAATAAATATTGAAGTATTAATGAAAATGATGAAATCATCTTTCGGGTCTGATTAACATTGATGTAAAACTTTCCCATTTTATTCTGACATTATTTTAAAAAAAAATTCATGTAAATCAATCAAATTCTTTATTTTATATTAATAATTACATTTTTTTTTCTTTGCCAAATTATAGATTGCGTCATCAAAGTGAAATGCACGAATGTGTGTGTGTGCCAGTGATTCTAGGCAGAGGGTAAGAATACTTTGCGACTTTATCTATTGTCATTATGATTTATTGATTAAATTTATTGTAAATAAATCATGTATGTGATGAAAAATAGGCTAGAGTCCTGAATTATTGATGACAATAATTTCGTTCATAATCTGAAACTTAAAAATTAATAAATAAGTTTATGCGAATAATTGATTGATTTATAAGTTCTCAATTAATTTTATATTTTACAGTTACTGATGGAAATGAAACATTGGGTTGAAATCGTATAAGTGGACATAAAGTAAATTAAATAAATAAATAAATGATAGATTAATTGAATGAATAAAATTTGTTATTAAAATTACTGAATTAAATTTAATGAATTCAACATAATCTTAATAAATGTGTATTCGATTAGTATGAATGTGTAAAAATATAGAAATTGGATAAAAGCTTTGACAACATTTTATTATTAACCGCAGAAAAAGCCATATACACAATTACAAAATGGATTGTAGTTGATAATAATAATCGTGAAATCCAGAACATATGATGATGTACATAAATATAAATTTTGGATGACAGCAATGCACGTGTTGTACAGATAATCACACGCTTCTATGTATATGTTAAACAGTAGAAAAATCATTTAGAACATTTGCTTCCATAACATTCTGTTAAATCATTTTTGTTTTATTTTTTTACATTAAATAATGTGATTTTTCAGTTGATTTCATTTTTACTGGTATTTATGTGTATATAAATTTATATTCATGCATGCATTCTTGTGTTATGCGTGTATTAGATTATATTTTTTTTTGCTTGAACTTTGAGATAAGTTTTCATATACATGTAGTAAAAATTAGTAATAAATGAATACACGGCCGGAGCAGGTGGAAGGAACAATTTTGGTGTGTTGCGCTTCTATTAATGTTATCCAAAATTTAATAATATTAATAACAATCCATAATTGGAAAGGTACAATATAAATAGTCAATAATGCAACTTGAAGCATCATTTTTGTCTCCATTCATAACGTAGTATTAATTAATATTATTATACCAGCACGACAATTTCCATTTTTCACGTGAATATGTTATATATTGTGAACTGTAATTTTATCAATAATATGTACGCAACATTTTTTGCGTTTTAAAGACGCCTGGTTTCAAAATATCGCTATTTTTGCTTCTCCAATGTAAATTACATCAAATCAAATACCACCACTTTTTGTTTACATTTTCAATAATTTACATTATCAATATTATGATTACTTTTTTTTTATACTCATCAATACTTTTTACATATTCATTTTCAATTATTATAGATCACAGACAACTTGTTCTTAATTCATAAAAACAATTCATTCAATATTTTCCTTGCGTGTGTATTAGTTTGACGATTTTTTTTTATATCTATGTATTATGTGCAAGTGATCAGGTTATTTTAGCATGTACAATTTTAAACATTATATTGGTGTTTAACACACTATTATATTATGCGTGAACCAAAGGTATAACAAAAGGGTAACATAATCTAATTGCGATGCGATACGACGTAAATGAGTATTGTCGATTAATAAACGAATTCCCGTTATTCCACTCGTATTGATATACATTTAGTATTTACTCTTATCATATACGATTACCAAATGAATTATTGCCTATAATTTATATATATATATGATAATTAAAGAAAGAACAAAATATCTGATTAATAATATCACAAATTCTGAACAATATTTATTTTGTTGGTAATCGAAATTGTGGTAGACAAGGTTTTGTAAATGTAATTTGAAATTTTCAACCTCTCACATAAAATATTTGATAGTTGAAATTTAATGATCGACATTTTTTCTATCACACTTTTACTCAAAGCATATCTTTAAATGAGATTCAAAGACAGCCCTAACCAATTGGACGGCTGCGTGAGATAATCTTTACTATGCACTCTTTTAATTCAATTTTTTTTACTTTGAATTTTAAATTTAAATAACTGCAATTTCGATTTTTGAATAATAGATATCAGTATAACAGCATAGTGATATTATCTGCATTGATTATTCGTATCATCAATATGTTATTTTATCTATTTTTCTTGCTAAGTGCATAAAACAAAAATTCAAATAATGGTATTTTCAAATTTACTGGAATGCCGATGATGATTTGAATACGCCATAATCACACAATAAGCAAATTGCTTACAATAATATTTTATGATATTGCTATTAGTTTATAGAAAGTATTCAAATTTTCAATTTTTTGTATATAAATAATTAAAGGTGATTTTAGTATAATGTATATTTATACTGAATGTGTTCGCCGATCAAATTTTTTTTTCATCTTTTTTCTACATTATTTACCTGTAGATATTATAAAATATTAACTCTTAAATCCCATTATGAACCAAAGAATCTATTTTTTACTGTCATTTTTTTGATCTTTAATTGAAAATATAATTGTTGTTTTCAAAATATTTAAATAATTTAAAAGTTAACTTCTCATGTATATTTGACATATTTCTTTCCCCTATTATTTATCATATTATGAATCAATAAAAAAAATATAGTCCAAATATTTATATGTAAATAATTGTTTCTTATATGAATGAACAAATTTTTAGTTCAATTATTCATTCATTCATTTGAAATTTATCCATATCTATTTAATACATACCCGTCTTATAATTCAATATATTATGACAAGTTCAAATAATGCAACGATAGTTAATCGTCATTTTTAGTTTGTTGTAATTTCATAATTATAAACATATGTCGTATAAATCATTGAATATAATTTGATTATACATGTTTTAACATACTTTATAAATGATTTCTTTGGTTCATTGTTGGGTTGATGGATGAACAAATATCACGGGCATGCTTTCATGTTGTCTAAAACTCACTTAAATCATCGATTGTGTACCTTTCAGCTTCTGTTAATATAATTTTTTCCTTTGAATTTTGATGCGTCAATCATGGTAATATTATTATTATTGATATTACTAGTGGGGCCGCCAGGAGATATTACTAAGGCCTTGAAAATGCCGCTTCAAACTGCTGCCATCGGCCCAGGTGGCGTCAAGATACTCGTTGTCATCATCTTGCTCAAGTTTCTGAAATATAAATATATAATTAATTATATTAATTCTTTTTAATCAAATAAGTCAATAATATTAATTTACATAATTGTATATCAGCTATATTCAATTCGATGATTAATGATTAGTGACAAACAGCAGTATAAACATACAATGATTTTTCTTTTCCATTGACTGATTATTTCTAGTATAGTGAAACCCCTACAACTTTCATTTTATATAACTATTTTGATGAAATAAATTAATCTAAATAACTGATCTGTACTCCATAATTATTGATAGTCCATATGTGAATTCAACGTTAATCAAAGAATATTCAATAATGTCTTTTTCTTCATCTTCATATATACGAATCTAATTTTGTATCTAGTCTTATAAATTAAAAATTATTTTCTCAATAAATATGATGATAATGATATATTTTTATAAAATATTTATCGGACATGAGATCATAATAATAGTATATGTAGAACGATTATATAAACTCCGTAGACATGTTAAAATCGATTGTCGTACGTCCTTGTCTGACTTTTATTATTTGTGTCGTCTATATTAACCGCATTCACGTACGTATACGTATATATCATAAATATATAAATTCAATGTTACGTATACCTAAAGCACTCCTTGATTGTATATCCGAATCTATATGCTATTAAAAATATATCAATCGATAATTTTTACA
>JAQQBR010001834.1:3836413-3851549 GCA_030347285.1 Microctonus hyperodae
TTTTTTTTTTCTTATAAACAATTATCACAGAGACCTGCCACATATCGAGATCACTCATGACAATACTGGGATCTACTTTGGAATAATAGCAGCTAAAATTATATCCTATCGTTGAGTATTGCCGATAGAAAATACTGCAATTCAACATTGGAGGATAACCACAGCCTTTAACATTGGGAAATAATTTAGCGCCGGTAAAGTACCACTCTGAATCATTACCCATTAGACCTGAGAAACATTTTTGTATTCAATTATTTATATATAAACATTCATTGAATTATTATATTGTCATTTTATATTATTATCATGACATTGTTGAGACCAATGAATAATTTCGATGAATTATCCATAAATATACCTGTAGGAAAAGCTTTCGGTAGTGCTAAATCATCATCCTCGTCAAATTCATCCTCAATATCCTCAATGTAGTTACTATAATCTCTCGGCGAACGTTCATATCTCGACTTGGCTCCGGCCTCGTCGCCCTCGACACCTCCTTCCGCTCTGCCTTCCTCTGATGCGTCATTCATATTTGTTTCATTCACTGGTAATTTGTAATTGACACGTATTTGTGTACAATCATATAGTTCCTTGGTACAACCCTCTCTACACGAAGTCCATGAGCAGTTGCTAGCACCTGAACTCATGATCAATGTCGACATTGATCGAATCAATTATTTTTTTTTTTTTTTATCGTTATGCTTCATTATTAATATTTATATATCATTCATGCTGAATTTATATAAATCACAACCATACACATACAAACACATGTCCATACATCTATATACAATAAATTAAAACAAATATATTTACACATATGTTTCAACCAACACACGTACACGCGTATACATGTATTTAAACAATACGAGCAAAGGAATTAAACAGCAGGGATAACGATTGAAAAAAGGGGGTTATGAAAAGGTACCATGAAGATGAAGATGAAGATGAAGATATGTGCGACATAAGTAATATGTATTATGTATAAAACGTGAAATAAATACAACGAATAATTATGCGTTTTTTAGTTTAAAATATTAAACTATTCTTCCTTGTCATTTTGTCATAGGCAATAACTGAACAAAATCTAAAAAAAAAATATACAACAGTGATAAACACGTTAATAACAGATATACATATGTATATTCGGGTGCATGAATATAATATTGAAATAATTTTTAAGTATATTCATAAAGTTACAGAAAAAATTTTTAAATTCACATCTTTAAGTTAAATACACTTTATTATTTTTTTTTTTTTTAATATTTGCACACACACACACTCATAAAAGCTCTCATGCACAATTATGATATCAAAATATCACTTGTGGAAAATAAATATTTGACAAAATTTATGAGATATAGTTTCAACTCTCGTGACATGCACAATCACCATTGGTAGTAATGAGAAAAAGCATATTTTGTATAATCAAGAGCGTGATTCACATCAAAACATTAATGGGAATTTTTTTTTTCGAAAAGATTGTTCACCTCTCCTAGACTCAACGTCGATGGTGATACATTCAGCTGGTCGTGTATCGAAATCCATAAAAATGGTAGTGAAGGCGGGATCAATGACGAAGGGGACCAAAAAGAGGAAGGCGAAGAGACTGAAGGTGCCAAGGAGGATGAAGAACGCAGTTGTATAAAACAGTAATTTTTGCAGAAAAGTTTGGTGTTCTTTTTCGTCAGCCATTTTGGTGAACAGAGGCAGTGGTGGTTACACTGGAGGTTGTTAGAGGTCACGTTGTATGTCCATATTTCCAAAGTCCAAGAGGTAAGTAACCTGTGAATAGTTTTTTGCGACATAAACTAATACTACATTTTAATTCATATTTAAAGTGCATTCATTTTCCTAAAAGCCAGCATTAAGAGAGGGCATTTTTTTATAATTATTAAGTTTTTAATTTTATTAATGAATGTAGTACTCAATATGAATGATGAAAAAAAAATCAATTATAAAAAAAAACTCGCCATTATAGATTGATAAAAATTGAATGTTATTTTCAACATACGTTGCACGTGATGATAATTGAGAAGTATAAAAGAGGAAGCGAAATAAATTAAAAAATTTCCCACTTGAAATTTTCAACGAGATTTTGATTACCTTCTCATATATACATACACGTAAACTGGTAGTCGGGATATAATTCTGATACAATTTATGTCAATATACTATAAGTGACATTTATTTGATTTTATTGATCTGTGTGTATTCATATATCGATCTGTCATCATATTATTTATTGCCAGTTTTGATGTTGGCAATATCTATATATGTATACTAATAAATTAAGATGAATGCAAGGGATAATAAATGATGTAATCAAAACATTATCATGATGCTTTTGACAATTGATTAATTTTCATTAAATTTGGGACACGATATATATATATATGTATATATATATATATAGTCTAATAGCTCTTGCAATGAAAATTTATGTCTTGTTAATATCTTATTTAAACATAGGTGTATTAATATAACAATATAAATAATGAGAATGTTTGAATGTAACGCATTGATTAATTTACATTCTTTTAATAAGTATGTATAATATATATTAAAGTGATAGACTATAATAAAAATAAATAATAATGGCGCACACTCGCCCTCTTTTTGTGCTCCCGCATCGTTATAACTCTCCTTCGTTCTTTGATACTTTAACGTAATTTCCTTATCTCTTATCCTTGCACGCTACCACTAATAGAAGCGACACCATCTTTGCCAACACATCTCTGCTTACACTGCTATCTCATATTATTCTTCGAACACATTTGTCCGACAGGTGATAATCCAAGCATTAAACAAAAAGATGAAAAATAATTTATATAATCACTGACACAATTTTATTGCTGCACTCTGATCTATAAAATTTTTTCGTCACGTATTTACATCATAATAATGTGGTTTTATAAATTGTTTTCCTTTTTCCACTTTATATTCACTAGTCTGAATAATAATTTTCTTTTTTTTTTTAAATAAATTGAAAAATTTACATTTTGTTTGTAACTCGACACTGATTCTTTCCAGTTGTTTTCATATATTCTTGTTATAATTACCACTTTATACAGTGATGTTCAGTATGTACAAGCACCGGTGAAAATTAAATTGCCCGCAAAACAAAAAAATCTAACACTAGCGGCGACGGCGAATGCCGGGCTACTGCAGTCCAATTTCCAAGCTTCAAGGAGCTTTTGGGCGAGCTTATTTTCCTTAGTGACGACAGCGCCACGGTGGCATTTGGTGGCATCGATTGCGACACTACTTTCTTCTAGGGCGTCCCCGTATGTTTGATATAAAAAGGAGAAAAAAAAACCGAAAAGAGATAGGAAATTCTTTACATTTAAATAATATAAATGGACAATTAATGACAATTTACATATTTTAAATAGCTTTCTTTTTGATATATACAAATATATTATGATCTCAGGCGGATATACATAAAAAAACATGTTGGTCATCTGAATTTCTTATTCACCCCTTTGTTTCATTTCATCAATATAGAAGACAATTGCAAAAATGAATGATGAATATTTAATTACATCATACATTTACCATAAAACTTCATGTTATTTTTTATGTATGAAGTAAACTTTTCGCTATTTTTTATCTCTCTCTCCTCCCTCTCTTTGTACGTTTTTGGTGTATCTTTTTGCTCTATAGCCTTTACCAGAGCATAACAATAAATCAATCAATCAATCGATCTCTCTCTCAGTCTCTTCTATTTTTGTTTTTCATACTATCTATGTTATGTTCGATAAAAAGCACTCTAAACTTTACCATGGGAAATTACTATTAGCATCTCATATCAGAATGGACATTACATTGACACAATTGTTGATATTTTAATTTGATTGTGTTAGATGTAATAAGAAAATTTTTAAAAATGAACGTTTGACAGTTTATACATTTAATAAAGGTATTTAACCTTTTGGCATACAATAGTATCTATGGATATCGTCATTTCTTTTATGTGTCATTGCCGACTTTGATGCCTTTAACATGTCAAGAATCATATCATATAAATGTAAATTAAATAATATTTTTTGCGGATGCATTTTATTTCTATGTTAAGGGGTTGAAAGTAATTAACATACTTTCATCTCAGTAGCCTATATTTATTAAAACATTTATTGCCTTATTTTTTTTAAATAGCTCAACCTGTATTTATTTACATATTCATGCATGTTAAATTAATATACATATATATTTATGAATATTATTTTTGTGTGAATATTTTCTTCCTTATTTATTTTATATTTTTATATAGTTATCAGTTCGAAATCATATAGATAAAATCATAGGTTAATTACCAATAAATTTCGCTAAAAATAAAGAAAAATCATAAATTTTTTTACAATACAAGAAAAAAATTAATTAATTTATACACGAGCAAGTTATTATAACGAACGTTCTTCACGTGCATTATATATGTATATTATATACATATATGAAAGTCTCAGTCCGCGTATATCTGAAGGTAAAATTAATTGATTCAACAATTCTTAAAGCATAGTTGTGGCTGATGACAATTAAGTTTGATATAAAAAAAAAAAGATAAAAATAAATGCTTTCATGTATAAAATGAAAAATCAAATATCTCAGATAATTTTCGACTATTTATAATTACTTCATTCCAACACCGATATAAATCAATATTTCATAATGAATCTCGTATGGATTCAATTTTTTTTTTTTTTTTTTTATATAAAAAGAGACCAATCTACAAATATAGTTATTTCCTCAAAACTTCGTTAAATAATTATTTTTTGTTATTCATAGACAATTTCATACATTATGTAAATAATGTGTACAAATAGCATGGATATCAACAAAAAGGATGAAAAAAAATTTTACCCCTAAAAATCTTTCAATGATGTATAAATACATGAAAGTATTGATTTAATAGTATAATACGGCAAACTGCAGACGGCGTTACATTCAATCTTTCACTCAACACCGCCATATTTGTTTCTCATTGTAAAAGTTCTACTGCAGAAAGTTACCTTTTTACCATATACAAAGTTACTTCAGTACTTGATTAATTGATTAGTAAGTATATTTAATACTATTAAATTATAATTTTAAAGATAATTGACATTATTTTATTTTATATTATATATTACTCCATTATTTTATTTGTTTTCACGTGTTTCAAGTGCATGTAGTATTATTGTAAACTTCGCATCATGATGCCGCATCTATGTAAACAATAAAATGTTATTGGATTATAACAGCGATATTACCAAGAATAGTTAATATATATTTATTATTAAGAAAGTGATATATTGAAAGATAAGTGATATATAATATTGGTCGTTGTGTACGGTAATACTGATGTTGAGATGATAAATAGTATTATTGGAGCATATATTGAAATATCGAGTGTTGGTTATTACCGTAATCTGTATAATGTATCCATCATGTCACATATTTTTTTTTAGAAATGCTGCCACGTGGCCGCATGTAACTAAATGTAATGACATAAATTATAATCTTCACAGATATAGAATAATATAATAAAGAATAATAAATACAAAATATCCCAAATGACTTTTGTATTTTTTTTTATTTATTCTTTCATTTTATTTCTGATAAATCTATCGTGTCATTCAGTTTGAAGTGATTTATTAACGGTGATATATTTTTGAAATTGAATTAAAGTGAATTATGTATTATAAACTTAAACCTCGCCGATAATAACAACGAGATTATTTTCAAGTAATAAAAATTTGTAAGAAGATTTATTTATGTAGATTATTGTAATAATGATTAAAATTATTAAATAGCATTAAATTACAGATAATAAGTAATCTGATATGAGCAGTGTTATTTTATATAATTTATAATTTTTTCGTATTGAGGAATAAATAATGAAAATGATGCATTATAATTATGGATTTGATATTAAGAGACGATGCGTGTACAATATTTCAATCATGCATATACTAATGCAGGCAAAAAAATAAGGACATAATTTACCGCATTATGCCGACACCAGACCGGTTAACCTACACCACAAATACGCTCAATAAAACTATACTTTTGTATAACTATAAAGCAATACTAAACTATGAAGGAAATATCATTGGCGATCTACTATAGTTCATTATATTATATAATTATTCAGTTTTTTCATCCTCATTGTGTGTCAAATGAATACAATTATTATGTAGATTATAAAATATACCAGGCTATTTGTCACAAGTATCTATGGCAAAACAATAAATTATAGAAAAATATTATTTATTTTTTGATTGAGTCAAATAATGAATTCCGTAATTTTTTAAATGAGAAAAGCTCCACTTTCATCACATATATATATATATGCAGAGCATATTTAGAATATATACCTGTGTATGTTATACTGTTTAGTGACGTCATTGCAGTATGGCCTATTAAACTGAAGCGACAGCGTGTGCGCGTAAGTTAACTCGTTATTGATCGTTCGACTCTACCTTTTCCATTCTTTTACTCTTCTCGGTTCACTCTGTCTCTTTCATTTCTTTACCTTCAACAGTTCTCCTCGAACCAACTAATATCTGGAGTTTCTTTTGTGCGCATCCGCAAATGAAATCGTCAATGGTAGAATTTACGTTTGCGCAATTAATAAAGTAGAAAATTTGCTTTTGCTCTGCAGCAAAAACTATCCATATAATACAGTTGTCGTGACGGATTTTTCATGTAAGCGGAAACCATTGAGATTCTAGTGTACACTGTGTCGCGAGTATGAAATTTTCAATGCTGTTGTGAAAAATAAATGAAGAAAATTACAAATTTGAAAATAAATAAAAATGTTAATGGGCATTTAAAAAATATTTAGGTAAAATGGATTTATAACGGATGTTAAAAGAAGAAAAAAAATTATAACGGAACGGTGATTTTTGAATGTACCATAATTATACTGTAAAGTAATTGAATACACGTGATATTATGCCGAAACCAATACCAGTGGAAGATCTTGTGATTCCACCACAAGATGGTAGAATATGTGGGACAATTTGTATTTGTCAAATGACAGCTGTACTATCATCTGTAGCATTAGTATATTTAACAGTAGCTATCTATATGCCGAGTACCCGGGCATTTGCATCAGGAATAACACCAGTGCCCGTAATGTGTACAACAATACGTACTGTTAATGCCGATAATTGTGATTGGGGTAGTTGTGGTGAATGGTGTTTATCAAAAACATCGGGACCATGCGCACAAATACATGTTAATTTACGTAAAAATGGTTCAACAATAATGCTTGCTAACTGTACAAATACAACAAATAAAACGTGTTACGGTATTGATCAAGAGAATGCTAAAAAATCAAAATGTATTGCTGACGAGTGTCGTAATTTAACTGGTACATTTAATTGTAGCGCTGGTATTTGTATAAATATAACCGATGCATTTGAGTGTAATTTTAGGGATACTGATCCACCATTAAAGTGCTCTGGTAGACGTGGTAAAATAACCTGTATAGCTATTGATGGTTTATTTAATTGTAATCGTGGGACATGTGAACGTATACGTACACCTTATAATTGTGATCGTCGTTGTGTTGATATACCAACCAGAAATAAAAATATTATATTGTTAAGTGGTGATAAAGTTTATTTGAGTCAATGTGAAAAGGCTATCGATGTTGAGGCAAATAAAGAAATATGGAATGAAAATCGTGGTGATGTCATGATGGCTTCGTGTTATGGTATTTTTAATTCGAGCTTGGGGGTTGAAGCAGTTGATTGTATTAATGGTTCAGTATTGGAAAAAGATATGTTGACTGATCTTACTAATTTTACTTATTTATCATATTTAAATTTGTATGCAACAAAACCACTTGATGAAAAGGGACATGTAATTCCACCTGAACAAAATTTAATTATTGCCAATGAAAGTCGTTTGTTAATCAATCTTGAGGGATGCGTTAACACATTACGCGATGAATGTAAAGAATTTCTTCATGTGTATGGTAAAGATGGTTCTGATCATAATGCACGAGCGAGATTTCCATGTTTTTATGCAAAAGATAAAACAGAAGTGGTAGTATCAAGATTTGATCTCAACGATACATGGCAGCAATTTCTTATTGCATCAATATTACCAAGTGTATTATTTGTAGTCAGTTGTCTAACACTCATTCTCTGTCAGCGTACTGTCGTTGTTGGAGATGATGCCAAAATGAGATTTAAGGGTCCTGGTGTATTAAGCGAAGTTCATAAAAGTACATCGGGCAATTTAGGAGACGCTGGCGGAGGTGATTCTGTTATGGCACTCTGAGATCCGTCACGTAAGCTCGACCAATTTTTTTTTTCTTTCATTATAATGTATCGTCTTGATGCCAATCACACATACATACATACATACATACATACATACATACATACATACATCTATCTACACATATAACAAATAAATCAAATAATGCGACTAATTTTTTTCATTATTTGTTTATGTTTTTTTTTTGTTTGTTTGTTTGTTTGTTTGTTTATTTACCAATAATCGATTTAAAGTTATTAAAATTTTTTTTACAGGCATTCCCCTCCTGGAAGAGAGCCCAGCTCACCAATCGATATTCTCTTTACGTGGGCACTACTAACAGCGCAATACAAGACTGGAGGGGACATTAGGCAAGTGATAGGAGGGGAACGCGTGATGACAAATTACAATCCCTACGACATTTTCCAAAGAATTCATTGGAAACAATGAAAAGACCATAAAATTATATATATACATAAATACCCACATACATCCATATATACGGTAAAAATTAATGGAAAATCTGTGATTGAATTGAACAATGGGGCAAATTGAAAATGGTGCAAATAACAAAAATAAGATTTTCCAAATCACACTGCCCATACATTAAAGAAAAATAAAAACCATAAAAAAAGAAAATATATGAAAAAAAAACTTATGTATGTATATACATATATATATATATATGTATGTATATACATGTATATGTATATGTATAAAAATGTGTGTATATATATGTATGTAAAAAGGAAAAATTAAAGTGCAAATGACACGTGTTTCTTATTGGATAAGAAATAAAAGGTATGAAGAAACGGAACGGGAAGAAAATTAACGATATTGGACGAAAACAGTAAAATATCCAGTAAATGAATTGAAAGACCTTATAATACGCTTCAAAAAAATGAATGAAATTAAAAACGAAATGATAATTAAAAAAATGACAAAAAAAATAGTTGTAATAATTTTACATCACTAATTATAAAATTCTCCAAACATTTTTTCAACAAGTATCACATTCAATAAACATAAAGTTACTATCACATAAATACTCTAATTAAATATCAATCATAACTTACATAACAAAAATTATTCGTTTTTATCTTCACGAAAAATGTTAATTGATCTTCACTACGTGCGTTTATAATATATATATATATATTTATTTATTTATATATTCAATGCTGAATTATCAGATGTGCAAGAAAGTTTTAAAGTAAATTCGCAATGTCCATATATTATGTTTATTTATAACTTTACATTGCTTTGACGTTGAAATAAAATAAGAAAAAAAAAAAAGATAATAATAGCTGGAAATTTACACTCCGAGAGAGGAAAAAAAAATCATATTGATCTATAGACACGGTTTCAAATGTCCTACAAATCTACAGTGAAGAAGGATAAATATATTCATCACGGATCGTTGGGGTTTCGTGGTCCAAGTACCGAATCAATTGTTGATTCTGACGATTCAACGGTGATCATGGAAGCCCCGGATGATGAAATCAGATCGAGTTTTGGTGCTGATGAGATTAACAATGTTTCACCACTGCCAATTGTTCAAGTTGCAACATTTCTTGAGAAAGCCAAATTTTATACGTCACTATGCCTCGGTACTACAGCAATACTCGCAGTCTTTGGATTTCTTTTTCTCATTCCTTTTGTTGTGGAACCAGCAATAACAACTATACTTGCTGATTTTTCACCCCATGCCGTTGCTTGTATTACCACTGAGCATGTTTATGCCGAAGGAATGAAAAATTGTTCATGGGCAAGTTGTCGAGAAGGTGAGACACAACATTTTAATAAATAAAAGAACAAAATCATAAAATAATATATTTAAATATATGTTTGTTTAAATTTCATTTATCCATTTTTTCTTTTTCGAGGTTGTACTAGTGCAGCTATTCGATGTCATCAAATCAAAGTTAACTACACAAGATTGCAATACGAAAAATTTATGACAAAACCTGTGGGAACAATACCTTGGGACGTGGCTGACATCAAATTCTACATTAACACAGAAGGTTGTGGTTATCCACCAAGAGTTAATTGTTCGGAATTCGCTAAAAAATTTGGATATGAAAATATGGGTAAAATATTTCCATGCTATTATAGTCGCACATATCCGCACACAGTTGTCTCCAGGTACGGATATATTACTACTATTATATAGTATCTATATGTATAATTATACAGCTTGAATATATTTTATATATAATATAGTTACATAAAAAAAAAAATAAATAAATAACAAATAATAAATTTTTTAGATATTCTTGGGATGAGAATTTAAAACATTTGGTGTTGGCGTTAGTAACACCAATTGTTTTATTTGTCGTTTCTCTTGCTGTGCTTTGTTATTGGTATTGTCCACCAATAGGAAAAACTTGTGGAAGTTCAGGAAGAAACCTCATTGAAAAATATTCAGGAAAAGAAGAGTGAGTTATTAAAAATAGAATAATTATATGATTAAAAATGATATTTTAATTTGGTATTGTATGATAATTCAATTTTTTCGAGCTATATTTGAGCATAAATTTTACTTATATCCGTTGCAACGTTATAAACATCTGCATATTCATAAAAAAAATTAATATGATTCACCTAAAAACACACTATTTTATTGTTATAGTATTCTGGCGGAAGACGAGTTTGAAGAAGACGAAGAGGAATATTGATTGTTACCGAGGGCTCACCCCCCAGCGCAGGAGTGACGCCAAAAATATATATATATATGTATATTGAGTGATTGAACTATGCTTTACATCATAAGTGTAACTCAAAATAACTGGCCAGTGATGATTACAAACTTTCGAATAGAGTGTAAACGGAAAATGAGTTTGATTTTTACTCTTTTCATATATTCACTGTAAAAATTATTCATGTGCTAATTATGCAGTGATAAGAATTTTCAACCAGTTAAAAATACTTTTGTGCTAATATTATTAATGATTTTCAATGATAAAATTAGATCGGTTAAAATATTAATACTTTTTAAATCGTCCATTTGCTCGATAAAAATTCTCGCTTTTGTTGGATAATGATTATGTGTTTAAACGTAAAAATCAAAATTAATGAAATATTTGAGCAAAAGTAAAAAAAAATTCTTAAGCACGGGGAAAAGTAATTTTTGTTTATAATTCATAAAATAATTATTGGATTCAATCATTTTTAGTTATAAAAGAGGAAAAAACAATTTTTCTTTCCATTTTCTAGCAATCATAGGCAATTGTTAAGTTGTGAAATGCAAAAAAATAGAATGAGCTATTCAAATGTGCAGAATGTTAATGAATTAATAAATAATGAACTATTAAAAATAATATAAAAATTGTTACAGAGTTTTGTACATTATAGCATGAGCACGGCGTCAAAATATACATTAGATTGCATATTGTAAAATCATAAAAAAAAAAAAAGAAAATCCTGTCAGTTATAATTATGTCTTATATAACTATAGAACAATGGTTGTGAAATTTTGAATCAGCTTTGATAAAAATATGCGCAAAGGGTCCCGTAATGAGAAAAAAAATACGCACACGCACAATTGTCTCATGATATTGTTAATGTTTTTTGTGTAACCAATCCCAGTTTAAATATTAATCAGATCTCTCCTTTATTTTCCGTAAGTTTCTTCCTATCTTACTCCGTCACCGTTCTCTCTTTCTCTCTCTTTGTTTCTCATTTATCGTACATGCGCAAACCTAGACTATGTTGAATCTTGCATTAAATTTTGCATGATTTAAATTTTCTTCTCTCAGGCAAATGACAATACGTTCAATTTGTTTCTATTATCACTGCAATATATTGACACACATGATTTATATGAATCAATATCTTGTCAGAAATTAAGTGGCCAAAAGGCTTTTGGATATTAGAACATTCTTATTTGTCGTTGTCAATTCGTAATTAAATATTTATCTCTCGGAAAAGCAAACGAATAAAAATTGAATAAAAACAATAATAAATGAAATAGTAGTATTATGATAAATTTCACTCCCGTATTTTTTTTTTATTTTTCTATGTTAACCAGTATTGAGTTTTGAGCTTAAAAAAATTTTTGAAATAAATTAGATATATTTGAAAGGTTTGAGTAGACGTATTGCTCATTTACTCCGAGGAAAATATATAATTTCGTTATATTTGAATATTTCAATGCGCAACAGTGTAGCTTAGCCTCTAAAACGCATGCTCCATCAAAAAATGGTTACTTTTGCGCTCGCGCACGTCTTCACTACCCACGTATCCACTACAAATGTTAAAAGCATTTCATTAAATATATATATATACATACATACATACATACATACATACATACATATATGTACGTACTTATGTATGCGTGAAACCAATAAAATATACCTCACTTTATGTAAAAGCAAATGATGGATGGAAATGAGTCCAAAGTTGTGTGTCATTTAGAAGATCAGAGAATCGAAAAAAACTATCTAGTGGATTTTATTGAGTAACAAAATATATATACATATACATATATATTCATTGTATAAATAAAGTGCTTAAATGTGAAAAGATACTGTGCTGCCGGAACATATCATATTTTAATTTATTATATTTAATTATGAAATAAATAAAAGTATAAAAATTTTTACAAAGTTTTACTACAAAATTGAAATAAATTTTTTTTTCTTCTCTGAGATGTTAAATGCTGAATGAATTCATTATAATGCTGACATTAGTGATATTTTTATGTGGTGAAATGTAACATAGTGATAAATAAATGATAGAGTGAGCATTGATGTAGCCAAAGATAAATTACAAAAGCAAATATAATCATTATTATTAAATTAAAAGTGGTAGATCTTTTAGAATGAGTCTATGGTGAATTGATTAAATTAATACGTACATTAGATATATAGACGTTGGAACAAAATAAAATTAATATTGAGTTATATTCAATCTATATGTTTTTAAAAATTTATAGAAAAATATTAAGTAATGACCGAAGATATTGGTATAAAAAAGAAGAAATCCATCGAATCATTATACACCTATATACAAAGAGTACATATTTTTGTGTAAATAAAGATCATATAAGAGGTATCTTGAATTACAATGAATATTTAAATATAACCTGGTGAAGTGGACAAATAATCGAGTTCAATTAATGAATAAAGACAAAATAATACGAGACGTAAAAAAGACGTGTACAACCATATACGAAACACAAAAAGCAGGGCGAAAAATAGATTGAAAAAGAAATAAGGGGAAAGAAGACAGAGAATTGAAATTGAATAGAAGGTACAGTTAACGTAACGAAAATGGGACGAAAGTATAAAACACGTTTAATACCTGAGCAAGATCGTCGTATATGTGGTAGTATTTGCTTTTGCCAATTCACAATAGTTATCAGCTGCGTTGCTTTGGTTTATTTAAGCGTGGCTATTTACATGCCATCACACAGGTGAATAGTGTTAATTTTTATAAATGTTTATTCGTTAAATATGAATTTTTTGTTTCTTTCATTATGTGTGTAATATATATTAGAAAAATACAAGTTTCATATTATTAAATGTGATTGTACAACAAAATGTTTGTCTGTTGTATATTATCATAGAGAAAAAAAAATTTTTTTAATTGAATTTCATCCAGTAAAGGATTTATTCAGTTATATATACGATATTGATTGCCGTGGCGATAAATAATGTCACGAACACAAATAAAAAAATGAATATCGTTTATATGAAGTAGAGGATTAAATATTTTATAGCGTCGTCTACCTATTATAATTTGGTTATTATATTTTTCTTCCTTTTTTTTTTTTTTGTTTCACTTGTTCCTAGAGCATTCAACGCAGGTATTGATCCGGAGCCCGTCATGTGTCAGACAATTAATGCCACTCTAGTGAATTATTGTGCTTGGGCAAGTTGCGGTGAATGGTGTCTAACCAAGACGACAGGTTTTTGTCCACAAATTCACGCAACTGTGCGACGCAATGGTACTGATTTAATTTTTCAAAACTGTACCAAATTTTCAAGCATCTCATGTCCGCAGGTAAGTTATTGCATTTTATTTTGGTTACCATACTTATGCAAGTCTTGCATGCAAAAATACATACTTCAATTCATATGATTTTTTTAATATTACCAGCACATCCTCTCAAAATTAATTGTGATAAAAAATATACATATAATTCACAATTAGAATAGCATTTTGTTTATATAGTAAGTTGTTCATTTTCACCATTTCTAAACGTTTTTCTACCATCTTTTTAATACGTAATCATAATTTTCACATCAGTATAAAAAACAAAATAGAAAAAAAATATCAAATATAAGATCCAGGTCAATAAATTATATTTTATTTATTGCGGGTGATTTTTTTGTTATACAATTTTTCGTTAATACTAGGTGAATCTTCATAGTCTGAAGCGTTATAATTGCAACAATGGAAGTTCTTGTGGATCATTGACTGGTGTATTTAATTGTAGTCTCGGTCATTGTGCCAATATGAGTGAATTGATGTTGTGTCATTTTACGGCTGATGGAATCATCATTGACAGTGAAAAAGATAATATGAAATTGAATGGTTTCTTCAGTTGTCAGAATTCACGATGCACAAAAATAAAACATCCATTTTCATGCGATCGTTATTGTCCAAAAATTAGTACAACCAATGTCAATGTGTTTCTTATGCAAGACGACAATGTTTATGTGGCAAGATGTTCAAGTGCTTTGGCACTCAATCGAGCAAACGGAAATCTTCTTGGCACTCGACATAGTAATAATCCGGTAAAAATTTGGGATGAACATGACAGTGGGTTAATTGCCAGCTGTTTTGCTGTTTTTAAGAATGGAAATAATGTCAAGTGAGTTTAATCTGCCGAATTGTCAATTAATAATAATATTACAAATGAGATTTTTTTTTT
>JAQQBR010001834.1:3851649-3862759 GCA_030347285.1 Microctonus hyperodae
AGACAATGAGATATATAGGAAATTTTTCGACATATTAAGACATGGTCTATAGCTCAAACTCATATCACGATCCTGAATTTCGTATCGTAAATTATATTACATATGCCGAAATATCAAAATTATTTTGAATGTCATGAAAAAATATATTGATGAATTCAGATTATATTTATTATATCAAATAACATGAAAATATATTATATTCTTCGATTGTTATTGAAATTGACTAATTCAAAAATATATAAGATTTTCTTTCTTGAGATCATGATGCGATTAAACGGAAATTCTGTGAATTAATTTTATATTTGTAATGTAGAAGAGATCAAGTAGAAAATGAAGAAGAAACATGAAATAATATGATGTATACGATAATGAGTCTAAGAGATTGATGATAGTTTCACGCAACGCATGTCTAATCATAAATCATACTTATCGAGTGGAGACTAACTGTCTACCGTTTCCCGCTGTCTATTTTTGTAGGTCCATTTTATATCGAAAACCTTCCGAACGGTTCATGATACAGCGTAAAAAAAAAACGTACAACACAGTCAAATTTTGGCATCACTTTTATTATTATATTCTTTATGAGTATACTTACATTCAATTGAGCATAAAAAATACAAGTGGAAAATAAAAATAAAATTGATAGATATTCATATTTTTTTCCATTCAGGGTTCGTTGACAACAGGAATCACTGTTGCAATTGAAAAATAATCATTATATTTATTTTAATGATTTCAATTGCAGTTGCGTGATAGACAGAATTTGAAAATACACGACCTCGTTGACTCACTTACTGACGTAAAACATGTCATTCTCACAATCTTTTTTGAGGACTGGTTGGCATTCACAAATCTTACGATAACAAAATGACACAAAAAAAAATAACTTATATATATATTAGTTAACATTGTAAACAATCAGGTCAATGATGTTCCAGTTTTTACACATTGCTTATTTTGCCGCCCTGTCTTTGCTCCAAAATTATCATCAATTCTCATTATAATTTTCTTCATAATTTAATTATTTATATAAATGCTTAAATAATAGTTTTATCTGTTTCCCGCCTCTCGTATATGGGATCTTCAAAATCACGTGTATCATTCAATATTTGATACTGATGTACTTTAAATTAATGGCAAAATTCAAATAATAATCACATTGGCATTTATTAGTTTTTTTGTTAAAAAAACAAAAAAAAAATATGTTATTTATACTCATTTTTTAGATAAAGCTGAAAATTTGACGATCCTCAGAATCAATGAAGAATAGTATGATTAGACCGTGATATATAAATAAGAAATATACCATTGTATGACTACGACTGCAATCTCTCAATGTTCATATACAAATAGGATTGAAAAGTATTGGAGGGAGAAATTGCGATGGAATTTAAAGACAGAGTGCCACATATATTATATCACTATAGCTATATGACTGTTGCCGCTGCTGCTGCTGCTGGACACATACATATTTACATTTTTTCTTTTCAACCTAATTTGTACATATCTTCGTTATATACCAATGCACTCACTTTGGCTCTCATGATGTCCCTTCTATGAGCGAAATGTATACATATAATTTATTACATATTTTTATGTATAATGTACAAATAGACAAATGTATACATTATACATAAAAACAAGAGTCAAGGAAACTCCCACTATGTCATCTGGTTGCTTCACCTCATACCTTGCGCGCCGTCATGTCCCCTCCACTGTTCAACTTTACTCACGTCTTCTTGTATATACGGTCATGCTTATGCTGAAATCGTTCAAGACCGCTAGTTCAACGCTAACCGCTATTGCATTAACGTGAGTTTGTTCTACTTTGTCTTAAAAACGGCATGTTGTAATTTTACAATGGACAACAAATAATAAATGAATAAATAAATTCATATCTAAATTAAATAATTACTTCAACATTTCAATAAAAATAACTGATATTATTTATATACAAAAATGGTGTGATACATATCTTAATATATTGCAGATATAGATGTTGAATATTTCTATAGTGAATAAAATTATGTGATTGAGTCATGTGACAATTATTATGTGTTCGAATTCTTTGAGAATTAATCACTGTTAACCACTGTAAAAAAATTAAGTTGTATATAAATATACATCAATTATATATGATTGTAATGTGTATATTAATCTAAAGATATGTACAGAAAAGCACATTTTGTAAATTTTTCATCTACAATTCGACCTCAATCACCATATAAAAAATAGTTTTTGAGCCCCTTTACTCCCAATTTTATTTCATAATGAATTTACAAATACAGCATTTGAACTAAAATTAACACTCTACATTCTATTTCTGTGCATTTGTCTAATTTTCCGGGAAATCTATAATTTTGCCATGAAAAAGAAAAGTAAATCTGCGATGAAACCCATATTTATAATGTTAAAAAGTGGTTTAAAAGTAATTATTGTATTCAGCTTATAGTAGGTAACTATAATAAAATAAATAATACATAACGGAAATTTCTTCGCATGAAGAAAAATTTCTACATTTCCATAAAGAATTTCCAATTTCTCAGTGCCCATTTGAGGGAATTATAATGAACTATATTAGAAAAAAACATTGCAAAATATTGTGTGATGACAAACATGTATTTATGTAGAGTAAATTAAA
Organism: Microctonus hyperodae; assembly: GCA_030347285.1. Lineage (NCBI taxonomy): Eukaryota > Metazoa > Arthropoda > Insecta > Hymenoptera > Braconidae > Microctonus > Microctonus hyperodae. The sequence goes on from JAQQBR010001834.1 coordinate 3,854,291, forward strand.
GAAAAAAAAAGCGCAACCCGGCGTGATAAAATGAAATTAATAATGAGAGGTTCGTTCAATATATGTACTCGTTCTTTCTTTTTTTTTTCTGCTTTTTTCAATTTATAATACACACTATATTTAGGAATATTAAACGTCATCGATTAATGATCTATACAATCATTTAACTTTATATTTTTTTATAGTAATATTTAGTTATTATCATTCGGGAATCATGAATTAAAGTTGACATACTTTGTAATCATCATTATTTATTAATGATCATAAAATATTTGAATTATTGTTGTTTATTTCATTATGAATAAATTGCAAATAAGCGTAAAGACTAAATATAAAACTATGAGAATATATTATAACAGATCAATAATAATTGACCAAGTTGATTTGGGTATTAGCAGACGTACAAGACCGAATGCAACATGATATATGAATACATATTGTCGATATAAGTAAATGTACATCCTCACATTTTAACGTTCTACGATCATATATAGGTATGCTCCAATAGTATAAATATATAAAATAATAAAAAAACATATATAAAGTGCAAGAGGTTCTTATTATTATTATTATTATTATATATTATTAAATCTATATTAAAAGCAAGTGACAGATTATAAGTGTCAATTATTGTATCTTCTTATTATTTATATTCATGCGAATATAAGATAGAAGGATATATGTGTTCTTGATACCATGGTAGGTGAGAAAAAACAGGATGTAGAAGATAGATGGAGGGAAAGGGTTGAGGGCATTTCCGATTTAAAATCGTATACCATTTACGATTTTATTTGTAAGTTTTAGATATATTGAATTTTCATCCAGCTATTTCGATATTAATTTTATTGACTATTATTCTCGATGACATTTCCCATCCCTTAAATTATATACATATTTATCATTGGAATAATCTTGTTTTTTATCTGCTTATTCTTTATTGATATAATCTTTTAATCATGTGCGAAGAATTGTGTGCTAGATTGTTTTATTCATTTTTCTAAAATATTTTCCATTTTTTTTTCTCACAGACTTCCAATTTCCTATTGAAGTATCTGGCGTGGCGAAGGATCATCCGTTCTTGGAAACTGACTCGCTCCAGAGCCTTTATCGCAGGCTTCATGCACTCAATCGTTGTGCAAATATGAAACTGGATACGCATCATACAAGCCATCATCACAGCACGAGTTACGGTAAAACTGTAAGTAAATTATTTGAAATATATATATAAATACATGACCATTTAATTTTTTTATTACGAATTTCCATCATAAATTATTCATTTTCGATAAATATGCGCAGTTATTTTCCTGATTTTCTTTTATTATTTAATTTGTCTCCGTGATAGATATTGATGAAAATATTTATATCGATTGATTCAGCACAAGCATGTGTCAAATATTTAAACATGAAACAAAGCAAATTATTATTTGTTTATTATCATGACTTTTTTATAATTCACCTTAATAGATGAGTGAATCTTTGCTGCTTTATATGTTGCGCGTCCTACTGCAATTGCCAGCAAAAAACTTTCCGTCTTTAATTTATCTGATCACTCAAGTATCACGCGATAATATTGCCTTTATAATATATACGTATACCTCATATATTGTGTATATTAGCTTCTGCCTTTCACTCTTTGAAAATTTCACACTCAATACTTTCTTCTTCAATGATTATCGCAATTTTTATTCATCCAACGCCAATTCACCATGATATATAATTATATAATTATGATGGTTATTATTTTTAGCTACTCTTTATCACAATATACATCCGACATTACTGATATAATTTTCAAAATGCAAATAATTTTTTTTTTATTTCCTTATATTCATCTAATTTATTTTCTTGAATTTATTTTATTCACCTTATAATATTTTATCTTTGGCATTAATATATGCCAGTGATTGTCCACATGTTAATATTAATTTTTTTATATATAAAAAAGTTAAAAACTGATATGGTTACTCTCTGATCTGATTTGCATTATTGTTTTACACTCACTCTTTTTCCAATTGCGTTGCCACACCTGTCATAAAACATATCAAGAGAATGCCAGACTGCACGGCACGGTTTTAAGCCTTTGTATGTACTTATATACGTATGTATATACTAAATTACCTTGAGGTGGTTACTGAATGCATGAGTGCACACATGAGATTTAAATGGTGCGAGCAGTAATGATTATACCATCATTAATTATGGCAAAGTATTATTTTTTGTATGTATTCAACAATGAAAAGAAATTATATTTTTGTCATTTTTCAGTTACGTATAATAGAAAAATTGAATTCAATTTTTATATTTGCTTGTTTTATATTAAATACGGTCATAAATTTATTTTTCATCACGAAATAAAAAATAAAGATCTCATATATATTTTGGTAGTAAAATTTGTCAGATTACAGTATCCCTCATAAGTGTAATTTAAATATTTCCATTTTTCAATTAAAAATTATTATTAATTTTACCCAATTCATATATTAATAATATTTCAGTATGTATGTATGTATGTATGTATATATATATTATCAATTTGTATTTTGACAAGTTTATTTTCAACTAATTTATTTATTATTATTTATTATTCACATAAAAATATTTATCTCTCTATATGTATGTAAAATGAGCACAAATTAAATATAGTAAAACAAAAAAAGTCTGAGGACTTATATGTATATACATATATATCTCAAGTTTATATGAATATATCTAATATAACAGCAATATTCTTGGCGTCTCATTTCAACCAGATGCGCATTATTTATATACAAATGCATGGATAATGATTAATGGCGAATGCGTGAAAGCGATAGGAATTCATGAGGAGCGCCTGGGTTTGATAATAAAAGCTGAGTAAAATGCCATTTGAAGTGAATTCATATGTAGATATAAATGCTTATCCTCATAGATACATAAATAACTGCAGATTATAAATTAAAATTAGAAGATAACTGTAAGAATAACGAACAAATGTGTATCAACCAAGTTGAAGATATCTATTACTTGTATATTATAATTATATAGATATGCAATAAAAATCATAACTAGACCGTAGAATAAATGTATATGTGAGTTGAGATATAATTATGAATATTGATAGAATTATTGCACAATCATACGGTAAAAATAATAACGATGATACGTGAAAAATAAAATATTCATGAATTGATTGAGGATAGAGCTGCCAAATTGAATATTAAGTGAAAATAATTACATTACATAGCGCAAGAAAGTTTATAATAAAGATGCCACATTTTTATCTTTTTATATTAGATACATCCTATGTTCACGAATGTAAAAATCTGCATATTTATATGAATTATATGCATGCAAACAATAATTTCCATAGTATATATCACAGTATAAGTTAATAATAATACATATAATATGTATATTTCATTTGTGTCTCAGTCGTTCAATGCGTTCATTATTATATGTATATCAATATATAGGTGCATACAATATATAAGTACATAATAAATACTATTTATAATTCACACAATAACCGGTCAAGACACACACCTTTAACTTACACTGCAGAGTGTATATGTACATATACACCAGATGAACATTCAATGGATGACCCTTTTAATTTAATTTAATGCAAAGTGAGGAGATTCATATTTTATCATAGTTGAATACAGGTCAAATTTCATGACAATATTAAACACACTGATACATACCTACGTATGTTGCTAATAATATAATATACCAAAAAAAAATTTTCTAAATTTTCTTTCTAAAAAAGACCAGCTTGCCTAGATGATTATTGAATAGAAATGGCCTAAAGAATTACCCCTCTTTATTCAATCATTATTTCCTCTTTATCTTCTTTATTTGGTTTTCTACGTATATATAAAAAAAAATCGATTTAGTTTTTTATAAAAAAATCATCGTGTCATTAGTTTTATCTAAAAATATATGTATATATAGAATTATAATAATTATATATCGTTTGTATTGTTTGCTATAGGATGGTGGTGAAGACTCAGATGAAGAGACACAATGCGCACTAAGTGAAAATTGGACATTCGAAAAAAAAACACGAAGATGGTCACGCGTTTGTGATATCGGTCAGGAAAATTTTGAAAGATTACAAGCAATTGCTGCACAAATTCCCACCGATAGTTACGAAACTGAAGATCAATTAGAAGCAGAAGAAACCGAGGATATGATGATTAATAATATTCGAACGGAAAATATTCCATTACCTGATGAATTGAGTCCACGTTTTCGTCGTACAGGTTCTGAAAGATTGCGAGATGGTGCCAAGGCATTACTACGACGCGTGGAATCATTAAAATCACGTCGTAGAAAGCGACAAAATCGTGATGGTGTTGTTATTAGTGGACCTCGAGTAGTTGATGTTATTTCAATGGAGCAAAAAATGCGCGATTTAAATTGTATTGATGTTTTACCAATTAGACTGGCACCATTATCACTTAATGATTCACCACCACCACCACCATTATCACCAATACATCGTTCACTATCACCAGTATTACCATCAACGTTATCGTCATCGCCTTATTACTTAACAACAAATACTTTAACATCATCATATAATCCATTTGGTGATGATTTGTCGAGTTATTGTTCTGATGGTTCACAAGGTGGAGGATCAACTTCAACATCAACCCGAATACGATTTAATAAAGCAAAACGCTTTTTACGTCATGGTCATGATGACCAAGGTGCATTGAGTGATTCTGAGTGTCAGCCATCAAGCTGGCGACACAGATATTTAAAAGATGCCAACAGTAATCATACAAAAGTACTCGATTATGGCAACGCACATCTACAAAATGTGAAAGAAATGACAGTTAAACCAATAACAAAATCAATAAATACACGTGGTAATAGTTTAAATCTTGGTAAAGATTCGCAACGTTATCGTGATAAATTTTCGTGTTCAGATCATATTAAAGAAGATAAAGTTTCAATATTGAAGCGTGAAGATAAATTACATAATAGTTTTCGATATACGCGTGACGATTCATTGAGAGAATCTAAACAATTAGTTAAAGATGTGACGGTTTATCGTGAAAAATCAAGATCAAAAAGTTCAGAGCTTGCTGGTAGTCAGGAGAGTAGTTCAACAATAGTAAGTCGTGATTCAGATCAGGATGAGGAATCACCGCGTCATAAAGGAACAGTTGTTAGGTGGCACAGTTTTCAGCGTGGATCGCTATATCCAGAATCACTTAATCCACTTTGTCCGCGTGCAATGGCATCAATGTCATGTGGTCAATTGCTTGTATTAAGAAAATTATCATTATTAAAATTAACTGCGTGTATGGAACGTTATTGTCCAACGCATAGGACCGGTTGGAATTGGGAGTTACCAAAATTTATAAGAAAAATTAAATCACCAGATTATAAAGATAAAACAGTATTTGGTGTTCCATTATTGTTGTCTTTACAACGTACTGGACAAGCATTACCTAAATGCATTCAAATTGCATTGAGATGGTTGCGTGCAAATGCCTTAGATCAAGTTGGAATCTTTCGGAAAAGTGGAGTACGATCAAGAATACAAAAATTGAAAATTATGACTGAAGTACAAGGTGATAATATTAATTTCGATGATCAGCAAGCATTTGATGTTGCAGATCTTGTGAAACAATATTTTCGTGAATTACCAGAGGCATTGTTGACTAATAAATTATCTGAAACTTTTATTGCAATTTTTCAACATGTCCCCGTTGAATTACGTCCTGATGCTGTACAATGTGTTTTATTATTATTACCGGACGAACATCGTGAAGCACTTGAAACACTATTGGATTTTTTGAATCACGTTGCAAGTAATTCGTTATACAATCAAATGACACCGTCAAATTTAGCGGTATGCCTTGCACCAAGTTTATTTCACTTCAATCAAAGTGATTCTAATATGACTAATAGATCGAGCAGCGTATCACCACGACGGCGAAAAACAGTTGGTTTTCCAGATCAACGTGAATTGTCCGAAAATAAAGCGGCACATGATTGTCTACTTTACTTGGTTAAAATGCATCGTGAATTATTTATGGTAAATTAAATTTTATTAATTTATAAATAAACAAATAAAATTAATATACATTTCATTCATGATGAAAAATTTATAATTTATATGATGAATTTTTCTAATATACATTTTTTTCTTTGTATTATCTGTAAATAGATATCATCGGAAATGTTGGCACAATGTCATTTTAATTATATGGAAGAAAGTATTCCCGTGGCATTACACGAATTAGGTTCTGAAATGAAACAGGATTGGCGTGGTTATATGTATGCTTGCACAACGGCTTTACTTAAAGAAGCGCGTGAAAAGTAAATATATAAATTTATTCAATTTTTAATCCATATATAATACATAAATGAATTATATAAATAGTTTTTTTTATTTTCATTTTTACCTACTTTAGGAGTCGTGGTTGGGTAACTGTCAATAACCCAGCAGACACTAGTGTAGAAGTGGCGTACAAAAAAGTTGGTGATGGTCATCCACTTAGATTATGGCGTGTATCAACTGAAGTTGAAGCTCCACCAAATGAATTATTGCATCGTGTATTGCGTGAACGACATGTTTGGGATCCACAGCTATTGAAATGTCGTATGGTAGATAAATTAGACGCAAATGCTGAGATATTTCAATACGCTGCAGGTAATATGAATCCACTGCCTGCGCGTGATTATTGTATTTTAAGAACCTGGCGCACCGATTTACCAAAGGATGCTTGTGTAATTGTCGAAACATCTGTTGAACATCCAGATGCACCGGTAATGTTGGGTGGTACACGGGGAATTGTATTGGCATCTCGATATTTAATTGAAAAATGTGGTAGTGGGAAATCGCGTATCATGCATTTATCACGCGTTGATACAAAAGGACGAACGCCTGAATGGTACAATAAGAGTTATGGACATATTACGGCAATGCATATAAGTAAAATACGTAATTCATTCAAACACACGACGGATGGCCCGGAGAGTAAAGTCTGAGATAGAATTTCCGTACAGTGCGCGTCATTGTACGGAATGAAAATTTCTGAAATTGAACAAGAGACAATGTCAGATCACTCGTCAAGTTCAAGCATGGATTTATTAACAGTCCCACTGAATTTTCAATAAGAATAATAATCATCTTGTCATCTTTATTATGTTCTCACCGTTAAAATATTTTGTAACATCGTAATTGATTTATGTATGGCAATGTGGTTGCATTTAAATTCAATTACTAATTTACTTTGTTAAAAACATATACAATTGTTAATGTTATGAGTGAAATTTGTATACATTTTGATATACGCAATTATTTGTAGGCTTAATATGCCGATAGTAAAGATCTGAACTACCTATAACATGCGAAGAATAATAGAAGATAAATAATAAAATATATTATTAAATTAAAGTCACGTAATAAATAAGATATTTTATATTATATTTCTGGACCAAATATAACGTTTTTTAATATTGTTATCAAATAGTTGTTTATAATAATAATATATATATAAACGTTTTCATATGTATAAGGTAAATAAGCGAAATTTCTTTTTCATGTGCACAAAAATTTTTCCAATGGCCCAATAATTGAATATATACTTTATTATTAATTTTTTTTTTTTCCAAAAAATCGTGTAAGCATCTTTTCATTGTATAATGAATTCATGTTTATTTCTCTAGAATATAAAGATTTTTAATTTCAATTGAAAATTCATTGAGAGAAGAGAAAAACATAACGATTATGTAGTCATTGTCTACTAATGTTGTAATGTAAAATTTTATGGATAATATCAATAATTAATTAGGTATTTAAGTGGAGACAAAGAAAATTTGATTATGATAAAAAAAAATTGTTAACTTATGTTATGGGACCAAAATTCACAGATCACACACATTTCAAACAAATGCAACAATACCCTTTTTTCTTGTTCTCCGTGCTATTATATACTCGTAATAAACAGAATAAGTTTTGAGGTACCTGGAAAAAAAATATGTATAATAAAATAAAAATAATTTATAGTATTATGCAGAATATTTATAATTATGAAGAATACAAAAATATTTACATATGTATCTCAGCTTAATACTAGTCACGCACAATTATTAATTGAACGCGCAAGTATACATTAACAGAAATAAATGTTGACATTTAAATTTATTAGATTAGAGTGTTAAAATGTCATACGTGTTTGAAGTAAATAAACAAATTTACTCATAAGAGTGTTTTTATTATACAATGCAATGAACAGACGCACAGGAATTTTATTTATATATTTGAATCATCAGATACAAAAAGGCAGACGTGATTTGTGGATTAGCTTATCATTCTATACATGGGGATATACGTATATATATGCATGCAGAGCAAAGAGCACTCTCACTCACTTATTCACTTTCACTCTCTCTATCTCATTCTGTTAAATATATTTTGTATGTGAACGTAAATGCCAATAGATATAAAAACGAAGTCTAATG
>JAQQBR010001834.1:3872140-3897460 GCA_030347285.1 Microctonus hyperodae
CCATCATGAAAATAGGATGGAAATTCATTTGAATAATTGACAATTCAAAAATAGCAATAATGTATATCAAATTGAATAATTTCTTTACAAACTAAAATATTTCATCATTACTCAAAGCACATGAACACGAACACAATTGAATTAATCAAATGTATTTTTCGTTACAAATTATATATTCGAAAATCCATTCTCCTCAGATTTAAATTGTGAAACTATATTATATAAAAGAAAAAAAGAAAAATATAACAATTATACACTACTGTGCCATCAAGACTCATATATTAACACATTTGAAGCAGTGAGAAGACCGTTTGAAAACTGCAGTTATGTTTTAAAGCGAGAGCCCACGATAACACACCGGTGGCTTTCAGTTTTCTTCGGTGAATACCGAAGCGCGCGCGTAGAATCGAGGCGCAGGCGTCTAAATTTTATTCGTGAAACACCTGGATGTCATCATGGGTGTAACATGCGCACATCTCTATCTAGTTAATGCTTATTGCACCATTCAAAATCGATTATACTACATGAAGCTGAGGCGTTTTTAGATAAATATTTTTGGAGAAAAAGGTATTAAAATCATGTATGAGTGGAATTAATTATTCTACAATAATACTAAAAAGTCTATTAATATACATATATTTCTGTCGCTTATTTTGTTTAAGTTTAATAGTATGCAAAAAAAAAACTTGAGGTCAAATTTAATTCTACAACGTTATAAGTCAAATCAAGTATAAATATTTTTTAAATATTTACATTAACTTTAGTCCATTTTTAAATATCAATATTGATATATTTTATAGATCACAATACCATAAAATACAATAATACAAATGAATATTACTATAGATTGCTGATTTTCATTTTTAAACCTCGAAGAATTTATGAGGTGTAATGTAGAATAATTAACGGTATTTGTGCGAGAACAATATTGGCTTCTAAATATATCTTTCTCAATCGCGGTCGGCCGTGAAAGTTGGATTGATTATTGATTAAATATGTTAGGACAAGGCTTCACTAGCTTATGCCCTGCACCCATAGTATACATTTGAAGGGAAACCATTAATGGCTATAAACGACATTTTCACATATGCTCGTGTGCGTATGTATTGTTTTTATAAATAAACGAAAAATATTGAATTCTAGCGTACTATTGAACTGATGGCCGCCAATTAGTCGAAATTATAAATAGTAGTAATATAGTAAAATATTAATTTCTATGTTTCATTTTACATTATTTATATAAAAAACTTTTATATTTTACTCACCTGATAAGTGCCGTTCGGATTGTGATCTAGGTGAGTGCACAAACTGCAAAAATACAAAAATAAAAAAATAACATTAAATGATATTAAATTTTCAACATTTATTTGATGATTATCAATTAATTTTAATTTTTAGAAATAATAATTTTTAGATCGTTTCATGCACAATGTAAACATGAATCGATAGAATATAAAAATAGATCTATATCTGATCATTATACCATGTGTCATAGAGAAATTGAGCCACATCGTTAATTTTTACATCAAGTTCTATCTGCTTGACCCTAATCTGGTATTCTCCACTTTCAATTTGAATTCATTACTCTTTTTAATGATTTTTTCAAATTATCTTGTTATATATTACACTTTTATGAACATCAAAGTTATTTTGTCGTCTGTGGAACCAATTAATAAGAAATAATGAAATTTTGTATAAAAATAATAATAATAAGTGTACAGATCTATAGATCTGTATATATATCCTCTAGTGTATAGATCTATTTAAAGATAAAACATACTATTAGAGATTTTTCTTCCGTTATTTTTTTCTAGTTTCTCAACAGATGCCAATAAAAGAAACCCTGTGAATCGTTTATTTCAGGATCGGAGGACATCAACCGCCTAATAATCAACTCGGTTCACTGATCAAAATTTTTTTGACTACTCATGTGTTAAATATGCATAAGCCTCTGTCTCTATTCATCTGTTTCGTTCGTTCTACCGTATCCATTCTCTTCTGAGAGTATAGTAAATATTCAATCTATCTATATATTTCACTCTCCATATTATTTTCTCGATAGCTTACGAAGACACAAACAAATCCCTAATATTTTATCATTTATATACATATATAAAATGTGCACAATATCGTCCAGTCATTATTGTAAAAATTTCATCAATATAAATATATTTTTACTTTGCAAAACACGTAAAACAATTTGATTGACGTTTAAAATGAATATGATTTCAAGGACACCTAAAAATGACTTTTACATTATTTATTAGTTTTTAAAATGATTCAAGTTAATGAAATATTCGAGAATTTTCAGAGTCCAATTTTTCTGACATAATTATTTTTAGTTCCATATGTATGAGAAATTTTTTACCTGATTAGTAGTATTTTTTTTTGGACTATTATTTTCTAGCAACGGAGCACTATGACTCTTTCCACAAAATTCCATCATATTCGGTTCATCTTTCTGTCGCAAACTCATAGTCGAAGGTGAAAATGGTACTCGTAACAAATCTTCAATCATTTCTGAGCTTAAGGAGCTACTGACCGTCATTTTGAGATCTTTAAAATATAAAAAAATAAAAATGAGCTAATAAATATTTATATTTTGATATAGGTGTCAGGTACATCTTCTTACTTCGCGATATATCATCAATGACATTACTACGTTTGTCCACAGCCTCTTGTGATCCGCGAACATTGTCATAATTATTATTATTAATAATTTCATAATCATCATCATCACCATCATCATCATCATTATTATTATTATTAATATTTTTTGTAACTGTTTGTGTATGAACACTCTCACGTCGAATCCAAACATCAGTAATACCATTTCCACCACATGGATTCAAGTTTGACGATCTTCTATTTATATGCTGCCACGTTTCTTCCCTATTATATTTACTACTGGTCAATGCTGAAAATATAAATAAAATAAAAAATTATAAAAACAGATAAAGATCAAATAAATTAATAAAAAATAAATTGAACACAGATGGTTCTTTTTCATTGTTTTATTGCAAGTTTATTGATAAAATATTTAATTACGTTCAACTAAACGTCCACCTGGACTTTTTGGAAGACTTGCAGTTCCAATATCACTTTCCGACGGTGATGCTTTATCAGTTGTATCAAGTGAAATACTATCCCATGATATTTCATCCATGCTTCGTAAATGATCTTGTGGTGATGATGATGATGATGATGATGATGATAATCTGTTATCTTCATTGATTGCTTCTTTTAACGGCACATTGTAGGTCAAACTTTCATCATGTAACGCATGAGAGACCAAATGAGATTGAGCTATAGGGATATATTAATAACCATATGTTAATGGATCGGCACATAAATAAATTTGCGATATTGTAATTTTATCTATAAATACTGTTAATACAAATACTACCTCGATGTGATTCGCAATCATTGACCCAAGTAAAGCGCCAGCTCCGTGAAATTATTGGTGTTGTTTGAGTTGCTATATCGGAAGAGACAGGTGATATAGGTGGAGTGTTTAGACAACAGGAGCCAGAACCATTTCGTACTTGTGATAAAAGCGATGAAATTGATATTGGTAGCTATCAAATAATGAAGTTAACTTATTAAATACATTTAAATATTAGTTTAGATGATGTTTCGATTAGTTATTTAGCTGCTGACTAATTGTTTAATTTTATATTTTGAAACAGTATAAATTCAATATTTTTTAATACACTCACTGATTGTGAACCTGTATTGGGATCGGCGCCTAACATCTTAATATCATGAATTTCAATTTCCTTGAATTTTTGACTTTCAACATTGCTGTCAAAAAATTCTTTTAGTTGTCTAGACACGTCACACTTTTCACCTACATTATTTTGCTGTATATTAGAAAATGTTTTGAGCAAAAAAGGATTTATTTTACTTTTATCATTGTCAGACTTGGATATTCTTTCAGCTGTAATATCAGATTTCAATATTAAGGGTGAAACAGATTTTTTATCATTTTTTACAGTTGACATACTATATGTCGATGTTTGAAATTTGGAATCACCCGTTTGTTCATTGAAAATATCAAGTAAGTGTTGATCAGATAATGATGATACGTTAAATAACACTGCGTTACTGATTATATCGCCGTTAATTAATGCTTCTTGCTTGCTAATAATTTTTCGAAAAGCAGATGACTGTGTACCGTTATCCTCTCTCGATATTGATTTTAACACACCACCATCCAATAAATTAGTACCTGCCATTATTATATGATTGTCTTCAACAAAAACGTAGCTGTAGTCGGATTCAAAATTATCTTTTAGTATACCAATAGCGCCATTATTCAATGAGCCGTTTGACAATTGACAAATTTTTTCACTCAATGGACTATAAAGCATTTTATTTTTACAACTATGAGACTTATCATGATTAAATTGATATGAAAATTTGTCAACTAAATTAGCTGTTAGTGTTTCTTCAAATGTTTTTTCGGCATTAAATAAATTGGAGCTTAAACTTATTGTTTTCTTTGGTTCTACGTAAATAAATTGGCAGCGCTTTAACCGTGCGTATTTCAACCTTGAGAAGTTGAGATTTACTGGTAGACTAGAATTATTTTTTAAAAATCTTATATTCTGATCCGATAAGTGAATTGATCGATCATATTTTGATTCTTTTGCATTGCATTGTCTTTGTGTTTTTGATGAAAATACAACTCTCGGCGGATTATCAAATTTTTGTTGACTTTTGAAAGACAAAATTGTATCTTTGGATTTATCGCAATCATAATTTGATAATCGATTTTCTAAATGACTGGTAATTTCTTTCTGTACCATTGGTATCATTGCGAGTTTATTAATTTTTGAATTTCGCCGTATATTGTCGCAATCAACAATACTAAATTCATTAGATAAATCACGATATTGAGCTGGTGCTTCAGTGGTATTTGAAGGGGGATAAAATGCAGTAACTTGGACGGTGGCATTTTTAATAGGTAATGCCGACGATGATGCGAAACTTGTTGTAGATTTGGACTTTCTTGAAATTTGCAATAATGACAACGTATTCAACGATTTAGATGTGTCTGTGCTATTTATATGAGATTTATCGATACATGATTTGACGTGCACATACGGTGGTTTTTGCTTATTGGTCAATTTATGGTAATGAGGCTGCTGTTGATTTGTGGGAAATTCTTTTGATGTTTTTATTAATGACTCAGATGGCAATGTGACAATAATATCATCAATTTCTTCCTGTAACAAAAAAAGTAAAAATAAGAAAAATTGATCGAAATATTCATCAATTATATTGGAAAAAATTAATGATTATTGTCAACTTTACGTACAATTTTTCAATTGAAATATGTGTTAATTTGTGGTATAAAATAATTGCCCTTCCCAACATACTGTATTCTTTGTGCGATAATTTGTATTCCGTATGATACAAAAAAAAATATGTGTTTTAAATACAATTTCTTTATTAAAGTTTAAGTTTTCTAGAATAAATTTCTTTTCTTCTATTATTCTTACTCAATATCTTCACGAAATCCCGAAGTCACGAAACTTGGAAGTACAATGCGTACTGATGAAGCGCTTAAAATAAATTCAACATTTTAATCTATGTACAGGGGGCCAATAACTAATGTAATTAATGGTACACATCGTACATGGATCAATTTGTGAATGAGATTAAAAGATATGCAGTACATAATTCAAATAGATCTCTCAATGACTCAATAAAACCTTCCTTGAAATTCAGTTAGCAATACAATTTTTTTTTATTTTTACTACAACAAAGGATATGAATGTATGCGTGTATGTTTTTATTTATTTGGAAAAAATAAAAAAAAACAAACATTTCTGTTTGACCGACTGCTCGTTCTGAAAAAAATTTGTCATTGGCGCCATCTTCATATTAACTTTGAAAATAACTCATCTTTATTTTATTCTGTAGATAACTGAAGTATGTGACTTATTAGGATCGTATGCATTCGAGTATCTGATATATTTCATTAACGCTGAAAGAGAATTGGAAATTGAAATAAAAAACAAATAATATTAGTAAATACATTAATAAAATATAATACATATAGTAAGCGATTATATAAGACCGCATTTTGATTTTCATTAGTTGATCAATGGGATTCGTAGAATAATTGTTATCTCTCTTTAAATGACGTTTTATTGGGAAGAAAATTGTAGTTTTAGAATTTTCTATTTTTCCTCTGAAAAACATAAATTACGCAGGATGCCCCATTTCATATGAATGAAGTAAAATGAATATATATAAAGAAAAATGGTAAAATTGTGAATGTATTATACTATCACACATAAGCAATCTTCCGCCTGAATTTGCTTGACTCGTGGGTAGCAACGAATTTCACGAACATTTCTATCAAGCAAAATATAAGACCAACATCTGACACACCCAACCGGATGCACGGCAATCCTACATGCTGCTGCTGGCACCCACACCCACACACATCTGTTGTACAACTTGTATTGCTCTGTACGTTATTTCTACATCATGTGTAATTCCATCAATAAATAAATATCATATATGTATATAGTGAAGGGGCAGAAGGTCCACGTCCTATTAATCTAGGACTCCACGGGACTATTTTAATGAATATTATTGAACAAGTTGCATCACAAACGTTCAATCATATGAATATTTAATTGTATAATTTCAACTATTTGATAGCGCGTTATAATAAGTATATATTTATTTACTCACAATTACTCTAGCGAGGTAGATTTCCAATTCACGGTAAGGATCAGTCTCAGCTCGAGACATCACGTTAGTCCCAATATCATATTGATGGCGGCAGTGGTGATATCGTCCTTCAGGAGTCGGTGAATCATCTACTGTACTATCACTTGCTATTTGATGAGAGCACGATATCACATTCCCAAACGATTCTTCAATCTGTCGTGACTGATTTAATTTATGACCAGTGGTCGTCTCCATTGTCTCTAGGTCACCTCGGCTCCAAGTGCATTTTCACATATGTCTGATAGTCGGAAAAAAAAAAAATTTTCACCATTATTACAATTTTATAGAATAATTGTACATTGACTTGAGACATCGTAAAAAATATCATAACTAAATAACCATTAAGTTTACATTTGTAATAATTACAGCTACTATAATTATTATGAAAGAAAATGAAACATATAATATTTTTTTATTAAAATGACAACGATATCGACAATAATTTATGAGCTATTCCGTTTTTATCTTGACCTATAAATTCCTGTACACAACCTACGCATCTGATACTGAAGCCCACTATATTCAATCGTGTAAACACGATAAACATTTTTAACACTTCTCATTTCATTTCATGTATATAAATCTACGAAAGATAAGAAGATCAGTAATTATCCGAGTGATGAAGTTTATAACGTTATCATTGACAACTTCTGGTACTTTTACAATTTATTCACAAAATAATGTTTACAATTGTTAAGAGTATAATAACAAAACAACACATCATATATACACGTACGCTTGTGCACGCATGAATAAAGTTAAAAGTTTAATTGGAATTATAGTTTTGTAATAGAATATAACATAATCTTCAATTATTATATCGTATATATTTGAAAAATTGATGGCCGCAAGTGTCAGGTATTTATTCTAATTTTCAATGGATATTGAATTATTGGGTTATCCATATGAATTGGAAAGTGGATCTTATTAGTCAGGTCATTTTCACTTTCAATTTTAGCCGTGATGGGGTAAAAGCCAGATTCATGACACAATTATGCTAAATAATCAGAATATATAGTTTATCGTATTCTATTATGATATAATCAACATATGCCATGCTACAATATTACAATGTAATGATCATTTTGCAAACACATAATATCAAATAATTCTATATGCAAAATACATGCAGATATAAAAAAATTATTCTGGTTTAATCCACTAAAATCTAATTAGCCTAATAATTATGTTTCAGATGCATAGGACATATGTACACAGTATGTACATCTTATATATTTCTCTTACATACAGTCATTTTATTTTCATTATATTGAATTCTGAATATATTCTGAATTACTTCATCATCTGAAAGATGTATATGACTCATAATTTTTTTCACAACAAAAACATGGAGCGTAATTTAACCTTGAAGATATAAAATTTTACATATGCAATTATCCATAGTTTGATGTGAATGAATGTATTTCATGGTGATTCGAATGATGACGAATGAACATCGTCAATATATTTTTTAGTGATATAATGAATATGTTGGTTCACGTATATAATATAACCATCAAGACTGAAATAATTATGTGCGTCGATATAACACTGTCAATCAGCATCCAATGATTTCCCAAATTGATATGAACAAAAATAAAATAAAAAAATAGTTATAACACAACTTTAGTACAGCCTATTGGTATGATATGTAAATAGATTATATATTTGCTATGGATATGAAATTAAGATTATTACTTTACTATGTTCATAGAGCCCTGAACTATATGCAGTACACAATATTATGCAAATGAAATGTACACATTATCCTGATAAGTTATCTGATAAATCAAAATAATAATAATAATAATAATAATAATAATAAATCTAGTATTTAACCCTTTATGCGCTTATTCTTTCAATTCTATAGTTCGTTATTTTTCATTGTAAAATAATATATATGTAAAAAAAATACGATACACCAGGGATTCACCATATGATATACATTAATTCACAAATATACATTTTTTGAAAATGTTTTGACATGAACGTCTAAGAATAATGTGCCATTATTATATAAAAATGTAAAAAACATGGGAGACGAAAGTGTATGTCAGACCTATATTAAAATTACTACAAAACACTTGATTATAATGATATTTATGTTCTTAACTGTATTATAATTTTATCGGTGGTCCTTCTAGTTTGATCAGAATCAAGAAACAGTGTTATTTATGAATAAATGAATGTAAAAAGATATAATAGTTAGAATTGATATGCATCATTAACAAAATGTGCATATCAATTTATAATAGCAACAATTAAGCTTAGTAGATATAAGACATCAGACTGGCGATTCGCATTCTCGAATGGAAAAAAATGAAATGTGAAGATTAAAATGTCAGGCCCCTTTTGGACCTCATAAAACAACCGAAAACATCAATCATATTACCAAAATGAAATTCGAAAATTCAGATGGGAAAAAATATCTGCAAATGCATTCATATGTATAGAATGAAAATGATAAGATTTAATCATTAAAAAAATTCCAAAGTAATGATGATCATGAATGACATCACTATGATAATGTCAAATGTAAGTGCAGAGCTCGAGAGAATTTTGTCGATTCTACATTTTTAAATGAGAGACATATATTTTATATACATAACATACACACGATTTCCCTTGATTCTATAACGGATAATGAAAACTATTATCATAAATATAGTAGGACTTACTTGAGAAATATAAAGCTCAACTAATTAGCAGGTGAAATATATCCATGTGCTTTTCATCTAAAAGCAATACACGTATATTGTATATATTATAAAATAAATATATTCAAGAAAAATCACTTAATTCACAGTAGTAGCGTTCAGTTCTCACACATTTACTATCGCAACTTAGTCATACCAAGTGTTATCTCAATTTTATTTTTATATCTGATTACACACAATCATGACTGTCTAACTATTATATTCCAGGAAATATGTTACCTTGAAAACTATACGTACATATACACTCGTTCTCAATTGTGCACAACTTTTTTTTTTTTAATTAATACTAAATTTCTATGCAAAGATAATAATAACATGGTATGTGTCAAAAACTAATAGCTTTTCTCCTTTATACTCGTACATTTAAACATTAACTTTTACTGTATAGGATGTATAATCATTAAACATTGTTTTTTAAACATGAGAAATTATCTTAAAAATAAACGTTACATTGGTACTATGAATTTTTATGTTTAGTTGAAGCACGCACATATTTTTTAGTTGGAATTAATACGGGCATTCATAAAACACATGCACACTCACAGACACACACGCAGCCGTACAATAAAAACATTAACATATATGGCACGACGGCCAAAGCAACACTGACGTGGTACGGGAAATGTGCTAAC
The DNA here is from genome assembly GCA_030347285.1 of Microctonus hyperodae. Taxonomy (NCBI): domain Eukaryota; kingdom Metazoa; phylum Arthropoda; class Insecta; order Hymenoptera; family Braconidae; genus Microctonus; species Microctonus hyperodae. The sequence goes on from JAQQBR010001834.1 coordinate 3,882,243, forward strand.
TATGAAACTGGAAGGCTGGAAGCCTCAAGTAAAGAACGCGCGCACACTTGTCCCCACAATGGCGTGTATTATTTTACGCGGGACGTTGGTCACGCAGTTATATATATATGTATGTATGTATGTATGGCCGTATATGCATATACATGTTACACACCGGAGGCTCTTTGTAGATTTCTCGATAGTGACTACTGCTTATAAGTGCTTGGCTGCTTCAATCTTATGTATGTGTGTATTTATATACAATATAGCCGCTCTAGCCGAAACGTCATATGGAAATATAAACATTTTCAAAAATTACTCTAATACTTTACATCATCATTCTTTTACTATATACATATATATTATATATATTCAGGATATTTTAACAAATCGTATCGAAATAGCGCGACGTAGTTCCTGACAAATTTATTTCAATTAATTATTCATTCAAAAGATATACATTGTAAAAAATTGTGCACAAGTTGTTATAATCATGCGAAAATTGATCAATGTATCTTTCCGAGAACATTGTCAAGTTCCTGTTTGCTTGTATGCTTTTTTTGCTCTCTCTTTCTCTTTTCTGCAGTTATTGTTGTTTCTATAAAAACTTGCCGCGAAAGTTCTTCAATATCCGGTGCGCGCTTGGTTACTTTTGTAAGGTAATTCTTGAAGAATGACCATTGTATCCAAGTATAGACAGTATAGACAATGCTACAATATATAGTTTTTGATAATTTCCATTTAAATCATTATCGAAGACATTTTTTTGATTTATTGCCGCGAGCTAAAACAGTTTTAACATATAAGTTGTATATTTCATAAAGACTGTAAGAATGAATATAAGAGCTAGGAAGAAAATAAAAAACTTAATTTTCATCTTCGGGAATATAGAAATATAATGATTTTCCTGATTTTAATTTCGAAAAAAGAATGAAAAAATAGGACAATTTTTAGTATTTCATTTATTGTTTTCTATTCAATTGATATCCAAGTCTTATATAAATAGTCAGTTATATAAATCTGGATGCACATGAATCAACGTGCAAAGATATGATTCGGAAAAATGAAGAAAAAAAACTTTGACGGGTGCATCTCACAAACGATTTCAACAACCAGTTTTTGTCATGCATCACAGAAACTATTTCTCGTTGAATTCACGTTTCTTCATTCGTGGCATGCAATGAACAACGGATAAATAACTAGAATAAAGCACATATATACTCATTACATATGTGCATATATGTACGTTTTTTTTGACTCACGTGTTGAGAACCTTCCATCAAACTTTGAAATACACACAAGATGCCCCTGGCCAGTGTTTAATCCACGTATGTTATACATAGTCAGTCAATCAGTGAAACTAAACAGGTACTAAATTTCTAATCTAATTCAAAAAAGACCTTTATACGATTCGACTGCAAATCATGCTACCATATAGATGATGAACAATAACACACACACTCAAACAAACAAATAGAATTGGTGGCATCAGTTTAGAGTCCCCATCAAAATTATTTCAACAATATAGAATGGCTGGGGTGGAATTAAACAATTATACAAGAATAATAAAATAAATAATTGCACCAAACCAGCACCAATAGCACAAAAAAACTAAACATTGCACTATCTAAGTACATGCCGCTGTATGAGACGTTTCATATATCATCATATGACTTTCAGAATAATATTGGCGAATAAACGATTTACAGCCATGTTAAATTATATTAATATCTTTCATCACTCTCATTTTCATAGATTAAAACAATTGAAGAAATTACTTTAAAAATGACATGTGGAACAGAAAAAAATAATATTAAAATAGAAATAGTTTAACGTTATCATTCGCTTAGAATACCAAAATATCATAAAAAATTATAGTTACGCCAATAAAAAATTAAAATTTAAGATAAAAACGGAAGTAATGTGAGATATATGAAAGGAGTAAAAGCGTTGTATAATGGAATGTATGCAATAATATTAACTCATTTGAATTGAACTCAGTTATCACCAAAGTATAGACATATGCGCGTTCATTTTTTGAGCACACGAAAAAATTTTGGTGATAAAAACCAATTTTCCACTATATCGAATGATGCAAATTACAAATGAGTTAGGTAGATAGTAAATGAAAGGATTATACATTCTTATGTATAAAAGCCGCCAAAATGTATGTATACAAATAATGAAATGTGTGTAACATTATTGTTACAGTGCACGGATCAAGTCAAAAGATATTATAGAATGCTTATAGAATTTTATAAGCTGCTACCATATTATGCTCACTAATGCCGTGTATATTATATTGATGCATGCATGGAAACTGCATTTTTGCATATACTAATATAACCAACCATGCTTGAAACGGTCTTTCAGTACAGTTTGTTGACTACATTGAGTTCAGGCAACGTGTTTCACACGGTTCATCTCATCAATTATCTACACTGAGAAAAAAAATTTTGTAATTTAAATTAAGTTCATATCTCAATAGTCGCAATTAAATATTTAATTAATATAACAAATCTTCGTTACATTTTGAATAATAGATTAAATAAATGAACATGAATTATTTGAATTAATTCGCTGAACATTTAAACAAATCAATTCATTTGATTTTATCAAATTAAAACTATTACAATAATTATTGTTAACTATTTGTAGATTGCGCAATTTTACGTAATATGAAAATTTTACCAATTGCCTACATTAAAGTGCGCATGAACGTGCATCTTTTATGTTCATGAATAAAATTTCTGCATGAACAGATGACGTACAGCTCTACGCAATTTTATTTTAATATCCTATTGTTATTTCTACCCACGACGTTGATTAATATTACATATTCTGTTTTCCCTGTCACATAATGAATCATATAAAATGAAAGACAATTAGAGGAAAACGTAATAAGTAATAGAAAATAGAAGTTATTATCTGTACTCCTAGTTTACAACTCGACATATGCACAAATCAAAAAACTTTTTAATATCATGAAACACGACAGTCACAAATTTTTTTCAAATCACATGGAATATGTTCTCAAAGAAAGATATAGAAAAATTTATGTATATAAATTATTTTTGATATAATACATAAACATACAATGTACATAACAAGCATGTATAACTGTGTAGTGTAATGTTGAGACCATACGTACGTATATACACATAGTTTAATCAAGAAACAAATCAAAAAGCACACCTCATAACGGCCTCGAATCACAATCATACACATTTAACTTTTAACATTCATAAATCGTGAGTAATATCACATGAATTCAATTTTGATAATTGAATACGTTAAAATTATTATTTTCCCTCTTTTTTTTACATTTCCCATTAGCCAAGGTGCGCATACCGATCACGCACCGTGCGTGCATCTAGTACATTTCAGATGTTAAACCTTGTATAGTCTTTGATAGTGTACATCACATGCTATTGGGGCGTTATTTAATGTAGAAGCATCATATGCTGATTGTCAGTCTATAAAAAATAGTTTATTATCGCTAAGCAATCTCAATTAGATGTTAAATCAATCATACCGACTGAAGATATGAAAAAAAATGACAGAATGGTACGTGTTTATTTATTTTTTTTAGTTTTCCAGAAACTCTGTGATTAATATCCGAAATTAATGATTAAATTTAATTTCTAAATGAACTATTACATATATATATATATATTATATTTTTTTTTTAAATAATGAAATACATATTGGGTCTTATATAAAATTATACATGAACGTTGATGACGACATATATCAACCATAGGTAAATTATCAAATATATATATAAGTAAAACAATTACTATAACTCTTATTTTGAATATTGAAGAAAAATATAATAGTTTTTTTATTTAAGGAAATATTGACTTACCGAATATTGAATAAAAAAATCACGAAGCTTCCCAAATATTCCAAAAAAATAAATAATAAATTGCAATGTATGCGCGTATATGTATTTCTGAATTTATTACTTATTACCGGATAAAATTTTATATATTACTTATTATCATAATATAATGTTATACAAAGTACCGAATAAAACTTCTCGAGTTTATTCTTCAAGAATATAAAATCCACCTGTATCACATACTTTATGAGTATACATGTATATATTACTGGTCAATTACAAACAATGCCGGTTCTCAAATTTGATGTAATACCGCCATTTTTTCCCTAAAACTTATGTTAAATTCACTAATTCACTAAACATTTTTATGTTCCTAATATATTTATATATATATATATTTTCAATATTATGTATATATGTGTATATGATATATAAAATGAAAAGATCCGAATAGAGGAATTTATATTTGCAAATTAAATACGATATGACAATTGTACAGACCAACAGTTCACAATGTACACACATTATATTTCTCAAAAATTACTCTTGTCTCGTCTATGTACGAATGAACTATAAATATATGTATATAGTGGCGACACTATACTAATGGGTGAGATTGTGATTGGTTATGAGTTCGCTACTACCAATCCAATTGGAATAATCATTCAATTTGCATTTCCACTAAGTCAAATAATTTGCTATTATTTATAGTGATATATATGTATATATTATTTTTTATACCATAATATTATTGACTCAAGATTTGTATTAAATCATTTTTCACGATATTTTCAATGTTTTATGTAATCACACTATATTTTTATAAGTATATACGTATTTTTTTATAAGTTAACAGTGATAAATAATGTAAAATTTTAACGACATCCCCATACTGATTAATATTTTGAATGTATATTAATAAAAAGATTACCTATTTCAACTACTTGATTGATAAATTTAATATACCTTACCCACAGCTATGGGACACGAATGATTACACAGTGAGAATTAAACAATAATCCAATATGAAATAAAACAAGTGAAAATTAACAACATGGTAATAAGCCATAATATACATATGAGGTAAAAGGGAATACAATATTAATAAAAAGAAAAACAACTATGAAGAGATCTGTGATAATAAACAATAGATGATTAATATCAATGAAATGCAGGACAACCAAGAAATTAAAAGCACAAGCTGCATAAGCAAGCATATAACTCAGCTTAGATAGTGAATATGCACTGTGCAGACTGAATGTTTGCGAGAAGAAAATTTTAATGATTGGCGAATTTACTCCAACTGAGAGACAAGTTCATCAATCATCAACCACTTAAGGAATATTATTGGTTCACATTTTTATAAAAAAGATAAATAAATAAATAAAATAAAAAATCAACCACTTCTTCTATAATTATTTCGATAATTTCAAACACCATTGTTTCTAACATGGTTGGCAACTATGACAGAGCAACTGAAGATAGACTGACTTATTTATACATACATAATTGCTGAAAATTTTTGAGAAAAATTTTTTCCCCCTCACTATTTTTTATAGATCGTTAATATTTATTTATTGTATAAATATAAAAAATATTTTTGACAAACAATAAATGATAGAAGTTTTCAAATAATTATAAGTAATAATTACATGCTAACACAAATAACGTACAATGTAAAATGTACGAATCGTGATTGAATATAAAATGGACGGAAATTAATTTATTTAGATCAGCGGCATTGTACTATAATTATTCTGCTCTGTACTCATCAATACGTTTTTTTGATTCATAGTTTTTTGTAAAAAGACCCAAGCATAAATTTTCAAGAACTCTAGCCAATAAAATATGAGAGTAAAATTCTTATGGTATAAATTATGGCCATAAGAGCTCAATATTGGGTGATTGTAACTTTTCAAACATTTTATATGCAGAAAATACACATAACCAACAGTAAAACTGAAAATAAAAATAACGGGAATTCATTATTTATTCGGTTACACCTGCACGATAATGAATGAAGAAAAATAATATACTTACATTATATCCCATCCAGAGCCAGTTAATGAGACACGACAAGACAACTTGTAGCTGTAATTTAATAATTCAATGCTATAAATGGTATTTTTAGTCAATATTATTAATTAACTTACATAAATATAATATCCCCCAAGTAACCATAATCCAAAAGCCAACTGAAACGCACATGTAATGAACCATATGACCAGCCAGGGCAATAATAGACCTCGAATTACTTTATTAATACCAAAAATCATGATTATCGCTGAGCCAATCATTACGGTAAAGTAAATTATTGAGAAAAATCCCCAAACTTGTAGAGCTATAACATATAAAAACAATAGAAAATATTATATTAAATTCAGCAATTGCAAATGTGCAGTTCTTCAATAACTATTTTGGATATTTGAAATAATATTACTCATAATAGAACACTAATAATAATTGAAGAATATAAACTTACAATATCTGACATCAGCTTCAAAAAGTGGATTATACAGTTGTGTAGAATCACCACCACACATTTGATATGCAATTAATGTTATTAATATGAAACTAATTGTCTGAAATATTATTATTTATGAAAGAAATTTAATAATATAGGTTAAATCATGTATCATCTATTACATATTTTATGAATATAAAACCCAAGTAATGAAAGACACTTACAATTGTATAATATGCTATAACTTTACTTCCAGTGCGGACATTGTTTACCCATATAATTGGCGACCAACATGAATTAATCATCGTCATTTTCACAACAAATTATGTTTTAATTGAAAATATTAAACAAGACAAACAAATATGAAAAATTACCAACTATAATAACAGAATAAGTAATCATCTAAATTCTGAATCACGATGAGCCGCACCCAAAATGAAGGAACCTACTGTTATTACATGTTGGTATTGAACCTAAAGGTAAAATAACGCGCGATGGCTGTCTTTTTTTTTTTGGTACCACTTTATGATGGGGTGGCGCGCGCGTTCTTTTTCTCATCCATATATATATTTCATACATATATGTATGTTACGTTTATACATATATATATATATATAATAACTTTTTCTCTCTTTATATATTATCATTCTATTTTTTATTAGGGTAAAAAGAAATCAACCATTTCGGGAAATTTCGAAATTGTGGACGGTTTGAAAAATTTCTTGTTATAATATATATTAACTAGAAATAAATAATACCCCAATAAACATATCTGTAAAGTGAATAACTCCTGATGACTTTTAATTATTCAAATAATTGTTCGGTACGTGTATGTTAATAGTGTAAAAAAGAATTGAAATTTATATTCTTCTTCAAGTGAGAAGTGAGGTTAATTTGCAAAATTTTTTGTGATCACCACTGGGTAGTTTATTCTTATATAACTTATATGTATACATATTGCAATTTATTTCCGCGGGCATTTTTGAAATACTAAAATGTCCAATGTGGTTCTGCTTAATTTGTTAATTTATTTTGTGCAGTCAATTTGACTGAATTCCTGACACCTAAGTTTAAGAGATCATTCTTCAGAAAATACATATTGTAAGTATATAATATTACATACAGGTATACTGGTAATATTCGTGATTTCTGTTCAATAACAAAGTCAAATTCGTTCAGATTTGCTATTACATAATAACTATTGTTTTTACATCTAGGTATGCACAGAGTTTACAAGGCATATGTCTTTATGAGGTTTTAATCCAGAATGTTTCGTAAATCCAATAACATCAAAATACATCTATCCTACTATACATGTACATATTATAACATTCTACAGGTTGAGTGCTATACATACATCATACATACATACATACATACATACATACATACATACATACATACATACATACATACGAAGCTGGTAAGTAAGTAGATTGGAGGGAGTTGGTATATTATATGACTCATTCAATAGAAATGCAAATGTAACAAAAATTCTTAAATAAGTTATTTAATTGATTTAATGATATATTATTTAGTCCAAGTGATGAATATGCAAACAGAAACGAACTAAAATTTGTCATTTCAAACCAAATGTAAACATTATTATGATATACAAGCAAAAAAGTATTACATATTTTACACTTGTCAATTAACTGATGACGAAAAAAAAATATATATATATATTCTGTTATTCATGATAGATATTATATATATATGTAACAATTTCACTAACTGACCCAACTAAACCTAAATAATTATATCTGGATGTTAAAACAACTGGTGCAATCTGAGCAACTAACCCAATTGATGGTATCGTCACTAGATGACATACCGTATAAACAATATTGCTATTTTCTCTCTCACTTACTCTCTTTACATTCTCTCTCTACTCTCAGTATCTTATATTTCATTATTTATATACATGAATAAATTATATATTTTTTTCTTCATGAATATTAGGTTGATGCAGGGAAAATGGAGATTCAGCCATTCAGAGGAATCTGAAAGATGGCTCGTTCATTGGTCAGGCAGTCAGGACTCAGGACTCAACTAACCATGTACATATATTCCTCTCTCTCTCTCACTCTCTCTCGGCATGTCTCAGCACTGTTTAAAACGTTCTCATATATCTTGCGAGTCCGGTTGATTTCTCTCTCACACTTCATCTCCTTTCTGCTTACTCTCTTTCTCGTCGTCCCTTCAATATATTTTACTGTGCTTCGTTGTAAGTCATATGAGTTAAATCTCGTCGCGTTGTATGGTTCAACAGGCCCTGGTGTATTATTGCTATGTATGTATACGTGTTTATATACATTGTACATTTACGTTTTAAACCACCATTATACAACATACACCAGAGTCTAGACTGTCAGAGTCACCAGACGCTCAGTCGTTTTCAAGTCGAGCAGCTTTGTGGATTCATCGGAGCTCACAAGTTGGTGGTTTTTTTTTTCTTATCGTATGGTCCACCAATATGTCTCTCTCTTTTTCTCATCAATTTTTTTTTCGATTTTCATTTATTTCACTTAATATTTAATCATTGTATTATTATCCATTATTTCTTTTTTCTTTTTTTTTATATTCATTCTTTTTTTTTTATTTAATTTATAATGTATATATAAATAACGATAAAAAGTGAATTTACGTGTGTTATATTTACAGATCAATTATAAAGTTTTCGATTCTATATCAAATCCATTTGTTCATGGTAGATTAAAATATGAAATATAAAATATAAATCCGAATAAATTGACATTAATTTATGTCGTTTATTGGCATTTACAATATTTAAGTGTTATTTTAAGGCTATACGTAACTGTACATTTGATAAATTTTTCTGAAAAATTAATTTTTTTTGCATCCAATTTTTTCATCTATGTAAGTCAATATTACTGCTGAAAATTAACTCAGTAACTCATGACGAATAATATAATAATTTCATTTAAAATATCGACTTACCATAACTTTCGATTACGAGACTGAAATTCAAAACTTCATTTCCTGCATATATAATATAAAGTCAGATATGCATACATATATGTATATATAATGAGATTATTTATCTATACATATATAAACGTATAGTTATTGTTTTGTTAAAAAAACTATATTCTCAACAACATTGCAGGGTGAGAGAAGGATGAAGAATGTCCCGTGTCGGCGGAGACGGGGATGGTGGTGTCGAGGACGAACAAGCAAGCAGTGGCATTGGACAAAGATTTGGTGGTGCAGCTCATCTAATGATTGGAAACAAAAACAGCAGTTACGTTGTATTGGGCGGAACCAAATATGGCATTCGCCTTTCCCAGGTAAATAATTTTCATTGTGCAGAAATAATTTTTCAACCATTCAATTGGACCGTTATAGTCAATGTGTATCATCATTATATATCAAATTAAATTATTTATGTTTGAATGAAATAAAAAATTACAATTGTGTTTGAAAAATCTAAGAATTTATCTTGTGCGTTTTTTTCAGTGCATGCGAAATCTACTTTAACAACTGATATACATATACATAAATAAATAAAAATACAGAATAATTAAGAAATATTTCTTTTTCCTCATAAGTATTAATGTATTGATTAAATGTACTGGTTATTTTAGGAGATGAAACACCAATCAAGATTAACAGGAAATTTATTAGATTGCCGTCAGAAAGGTTGCTGTCGCGAAAAAAATTTTCGCGAGCAATCCACCCAAATAAACGATGGGAAAACATCAATGGACAATGTAACTATTGATTTGGTATCAAATATGACCGATTGCTGCTGTATCGGTACACGATCGCGTTTACCACCGCCACAAATATCCCAATCATCGACTATGAATTCACGCAGTAGTTTTGTTGGTGCAACATCAAACTTGAACAGAAGTATCGGCAACATTGCTGACATTCATGCTAAATGGAATGAAGCAAAAGGTGGTGGACAACGGGGGGAAGAAGGTGAAGGCGGTAGTGTTAGCCGTGGAGGAGGACAGTGTTCGCTACCTCCCACCAAAATCGAGTCTAACTCGAATGCTAATAATAACTGCGGGGGGCTGCAAATTGGGAGCCACATTACCCAGCAGCCACAATCATTCTCAGCATCATCGTCCACCGTCGACACAGGCAACGTTGTCTTTGGAGCTTCTAGTTTTGCTCCGGTAGTTCATACTGTCTCTGTATCGCGACAAATTGCCCAGTGGACCAAACATCAAACTTCCAAACTTCAGGTAATTATAAATATGCAGTTAACGTTATTTAACGGAATAATTTCTCTTGTGCGTCATCAAACAAATTCTTGTACTCTAAAATTTTCTTTCATTTTTTCTATATTAATAGAATATTTAAAAAAATATCTTTTTAGAGTTGAATTATTTTTTCACTGTTTTTTCCGTTGTTCATATCAATAAAATATAAAATAAAATTTCATCTACATCTAATATAAATATTTTATCAGTGTATCAGTGATATATAGCAAAATATTTATGATTTTCGGAACGCCATAGACTGGAGAATGTAATTGAGAGTATTCAAATGTATTATATGAATAAATGTATGTTTATAGACCTTGGTTCTATACATATAACCTTTGGTCTATATATATATGTGCTCACAAGTAGTCATCTATATTTAATGATTGGATGTGATCCGAACTGAGAAGTTGAAATATATTTGTAAAAATGTCCGCGTCAATACGCAACTCAATCGTCATTACATATCTTCTATCTCTTATCATGAAATGTTAGTGATATATGAATAAGCGTTTCTTCATCCCTTGATGTCACTTTTTATTAACATTCAGACTAATCCACTGTGTATTCTATGTCTTAATATGTCTATATATTCATTTGTATTTAAAAGAGAGTGAAAGAACCACGAGATGGCTGTGATTGCCTATTTTTATCGTGCACCAAACTAAAGATGAGCCGTGAGCATGCGTCTTTTTTTCTTCGTGGCGTGCTCTTTCATTGTCTCCAAACTTATTTTAATTAGCACAACATCAATAGCAAATCAAAAATATATTTACTATTCAGTTGAAATTTATATGAAAATTCTTGATAATCTTCATTAATACCCAACAAAAAAAAAAAAAAAAGTTTAAATAAAAAATTATTACTAATTATAGTATTGTATATAATTTGTTGATGTTATTTCATTATAATTTTTAGTCATCGCCAGCTATCAAAATTGCACTTCAGGAGCAAACGACAACAGAAGTGGATCGGTTGCCCAAATTCCGATGGAGCGGGGGCGGAGGAGGAGGCTGTAAAAAATCCTCTTCTGGTCCCCGCAGCGATAAGGCTGAGCGTTTACGTGAATTAACAGAAAAATTAAAAAGTCCAGCACCTATACCACCTCCAAGAAGACCATCTCGTCTACCCATATCATCACCACCACCACCACCACTACCACCACCATTGCCATCAGAACTAAATCAGCACTATAATCAATATAATAATAATACGGTGTCTAATCAAGTTAGTATATGAACAAATCGACAAAATTACTTATGATAATATATGATGATTTTTATTGTTACTCACATGATTTTTAACAGGTACAAGACAATCGTACCAACATTGGTCATAACAAATCAACACATAATATATGCAATGCAATTGATGAATGCAGTAATTCGAGCATTGCTGATCGCCATTATTTTCAACAGTATAATCGAACAAATTCAATGATACGTGTACATAGTGAAAGTACCTATAGTGAGTGTAGGGAAAATGATCATCTGATAACAAATAATAATGATGACAAAATCGATAATAATTTCGATTCGCTATCAGAAGAGTTATTGCGAATGGATAATAAACCAGTGTTGGTAGTTGATGAGACTAATTATGATAATAATGGTGTGGCCAAACGTTCCTCAAGTGATACATATAGTGAAACAAAACATTTTCGTCAATACAGTGATTCAATATTGAATGATACTTCAAAGTGTATAAATGATCATTATAACTCAACAAATTTAACTAACGAAGCAAGAGACGCTGTTGCTAGATTAGAGCAGCGGCGATCAACTCTGAATTTGCATCGAACCGGCGTACCGTTTAGAAGTGCATCTTTTGGCCAAGTGGATTTTATTCGAGGTGAAGTATATAAGCAACTTAACTTTTCTTTGTAGGATAATTAATTTTATAAAATTATAAGATTAATTGAATATATTATTTTATCATTACAAAATAAATTTTCTTATATAAATATCAATGTTAAACATCAAATATTTCTTTTTGTATATACAACAAGAATTATTCATAACGATGGCAAATATGCAAAATTTGCTACCTGAACATGACTAAAGTATAGTATTATACTTTGGTTTCAAAATAACAACGTTGGCACATGCGACGTGTTTTGGAGTTTAAAACCTTGGAATCGATGCACCCGTCACTTTACATTCAAGTTTTGTATGAATCGCTGCGTCATTTAAACTTCATTTTACATTGCGCACCAATTATGATTATAATTTGTTTTTTATAAATTTATTATTTCCAATTTTTTTCATCTAATTTCCAATTTTTTCTATAATTTTTATAATTTTGTACAATCAGGCAATCGTCACAGAACTCAACCAATAAATTCCAATTGCTTAGAATCGAAAGATGTGCGTGCATGTACATTGCCACGAAGACGTAGTGATTCAACAGCAACAACAACATCAACAATTACCACTACTGCAAAAACAACATTAACATCAGGATCAACAAATATCAATGTTTTTGCATCGCAAAATAATCCGAAACTTTCACAAAGTCCTCGAACGTCAACACCTAGTGTTGATAGTGCTGTAGGCTCAGTTGAAGGTCTTGGAGTAACACAAATAGCTTTGGAACAATCTCGACCGCGAAGCGATGGTTCGGACAGTTTGACAACTTCAAGTGCACTCAATAGTCCCGAGCCACTATCAGCAATCGATAATCAAGAATCGCAAATTAATCTAGTATCAGATATTACTGGTACAACTATTTCAACGTTGGAAAATAATATATGTCGAATCGCAAATACAAAAGTCAATGAAGCAGAGTCAAGAGGTTAAAATATTCGTAATGGTTTTATAAATATGAAATGCATTTATAAACTGAAAGTTTATAAAATGATTGAGAATTATTAATTGTTTTTATGTAGAAAATCAAATTGAATTGCATGAAGTAATTATTACACCGCCACCTGAGGAGCCAAGGTTGAGTAAAACGAGCGAGGTGAGCAAAGTACCAAGTGAAACGCTGTCATCTGAGTTGGTCTCAGCAACGCCATCAGGAAAAATTCGTAGATACCGTGGTGACACAAGTAAACGAAGAAAGGGTGTGTATATCACTCAATGGCCTGAACCATCGGAGAATGATCGAAATAAACTATCAGCACAAAGTAGCGAAGAAAAGGATGATCCACCAACAAACTTAAGTGATGTGTCAGACTGTGAGGGTCATGTACCTCGAAGGTAAATATTTTATGTTTTACATAAGTAATACGAATATTCTTATTTGTTTAGAATATAATATTTTAATTATATTTCTCAATACAATTGTAAATGAATGTGAATGAATTATTCATTGATAAATTGTAATTAATTTTTCTTTACGTGTCTTTTTTTATTTAACATCATCCTTCTATTTATCCAGTTGCTAACTAATTTTATAATTTAAAATTTATTATTTAGGTATAGCAAACGGCCGCTTCGTGGTCCATATGGTCAAATGTTGGAAGCAGAAATGGCAAAGCCAAGGACAACAGATATTGCATTGGATGAAAGTTTACGATTAAAAAGGAAAGTATCGGCGAATTTGTCATACAACCCTGGTTCCAATAATAATTCCGATTTATCAACATCATGTCATCATCGAACTACATCGAGTCCGAGTAAGCTTGAGAGTTTATCTGGACCAAGCCCAGAACTTTTAGCCGAATTACTTCGCGGCTCATCTGAGAGAGTTGCACGAGTGCCGGTACAACGAAATGTAAGATTGTCCATTTACTATTAGTCTAGGATGAGATTGAAAAAAAAAGATAAATAATATTAACATTATTTATCTTTTTTTTCTTCTTATTTTTTCTCAATAATCTAATTAAAAAATTACTATTTAGTAATTTTATTAGATTTGTGTGTTGCAACTCAATATATGCATTTTACTCTATTTCTCTTTTACTTTATATTTATCTATTTATATTTCTTTTACTGTTTCTCTTCAATTTATGAATGAACTAAATTTTCCAACTAGTTAACGCACTAACGTCATACGGATATAAACAAAGTGAACAAGTGAACAAAATTTAAATGCACGTGGATTAATATTACACGTGACCATTATGAAAGTTTGTATGCTGCACGTGCTGCCGCGAATTTCATCGTGGAAAATTTTATCTATAACTGCAATCTGTCACATTGTAATATTAAGCTATATGAATCAAAGTACATAGAGTCCATCTCCGTAGAAATAATCTTTATATTATATTTCAATTATATTTGAATGTAGCGAACAAATAGTGTCTAGTTTATTTTATTGAGTGTTTTATTCATTTATGTGTTGAATATATTTTACCGAAATGCAGCATAGATATCTCATAATTCATTAAATAATTTTGATTATGTTTTCACAAAGTGATTCTGGATTGAGAAATAAATTCACTATAAATCAGAGCATGAAAGATACTGACTTTCACAAAAATTTTTCGATTATTCACTCACATTTGGTACGCGTTATTTCAATGGAAGATACACTGACCGATGTGTCACTTTTATTCATATCTTTATTATATTTATCATTTCCACAGTTGGCGACCACATATACGATTTGTTAACGAGTTTTTTCATTACAATAATGTGCATTTAGAATGAATGAAGATACATTTAATCTCGTTTAAGTTTAACAGGCACTTTTAAACAAATTTTCGTCTTTATCTGAATATTTTCTCAATTTTTTTTTTTTTTTTCCA
>JAQQBR010001834.1:3903745-3914100 GCA_030347285.1 Microctonus hyperodae
TGTATGTATGTATGTATGTATGTATGTATTAATGTATATACGTTAAAAACGAACTCATAAATTATTTATCTTTCTACTTTATCAGTATTAACTTGCTATTTGTCCAACATTAATGATTCAAAAGTCCTTTAAATATCAATTTTTTTATGTGTAGAATAAAAAAAATGTAAAACTATCAGTCATTAATCATATAAGAAACATGATTCAGAATAAAAAAAAACTTAAAAGAAGGTATTGAATGAAATTGCAAGATTAATTCAAATATATGTACTGATTTCATGAATTCTCTCCATATTATTGAACAGCCCAACTTTTCATTTATCTCAAGATGTAATCATGCGATGGATTTCAATTTCGTCATTTATTGGCGTAGATGGTAAATCAGTAAATGGGGTTGATACTGTGCCACTGTGATCATGGTGATGAGTTTCAATAGTAGCTATTACATTATTCCATCAATAAGTAAATAAATAAATTAATTAATTAATTAATCAATCGCTTGTATAATATTCTGTATATCGGCAGTGAGTTGAATAAACTAACCGGCAAATGAACTGGTACGGCTTCTGTTTGTAACACAAATTCCACATAAATATTTCATAATTGGTATACGAGACTTGCGCATGTGTAAAAGCACATAAATGTACGGATCCAAAGTGAAGTGGATACACAGAAGAATGTCAGCAATTTTATAAAATACTCCAATACAATTTTTCAATAACCATTCACTCTTTGGAAGTTGTAAATTATACTGCTCTAAAGGTATGGCAATCTGTAAATTGAATAAATTAATTTCGTTTTTGGCTTCACATATACAGCTCTGAAATTAAATAAATATTAGCATCTAAATTTTTATTCAAATGAAAGAGACCACCGGATCTTTAATTGTAATTTTTTCATACATGTACATACATATAATAAACTATTTGCAACTAACCATTATAACGAAGCATTGATACACGATTGAATTTCCTACATGACATTTTTCTACAATGCAATTTTATCAAACAATTTCAATCGCAATACAATAAATAACTTTATAAAATTATTACAATTATTTAATGATCATATTTAACTTTTGTTTTCTATGTGAATATGAAAAAAAGATTATCATATTAAAAATATTGCTCACCATTTGTGGCATCCAACAAATAACGAATGTTATTGATAGGATAGACATGAGTCGTGCAAATGCTCTTTCTTCAACTGTTACAATAGATTCAGATAATGTAATATTTTTTTTGATTAATAGATTAGGCAGTTTATTACGTGAAGAAGCACGAGAAATTCGTCTCAATGCCCCATCATATCTCCCAAGTTTTTTAAGTACTCTCGAAACACCCAAATTGCAAAAAACAATTAACAAACAGAGTAATGTCCCTGATGACATTGAAAATAAAACATGAAACAAATATAATAATGAAAAAATTATTAACAAATGATTTTTTTTTCTATTATTAATAATTAATTATATACCATAGGTGCACCATAAATAAGCATATGCAATATCTGCGAGATTGCGTGCTTCTCGATAGCGAATACATTTTCCATTTTCATAATATAAGCCAAAACCAAATATAGGCATAATCGTTAAACTCAATGTTGCAATCCAAAGTACTATCATACATCGAACTATTATATGATATGACACGCGCTAAAAAAATAAATGCGGTTTATAGAAAATGACAAATTTATAGATTATGTGGTATATATTATGTGCCAACGACACATTTGAATATAGTTATATATGTATATGCACATAATTATATTTCATGTTTTTACATTTATTGAACAATAGCACCATGTTGAACATGAAATTCATATTGAAATTTATGTTGTAATAGTTCATTAATTTTCATCATATAATAACCGATAAAATGAAGAATTATATTTGAATGTACAGCTGCATGAATTTGATTTGCGTACGTCAGAATACGTGATTTTGATCACGTCTACATGCTCTATGACGACCTATACCGATAACAATGCTTAAAAGATAAAAGTATGGATCTGTGAGGACAGAAAGGAATATTGTTATAAATATTGTATTCAATTTTGGAGTGTATATGTATATTTGGGTTTTTATGTATTAAAAGAATTCAAAAATAATTATTTTCAAACAACGTGAGTCAAATTATCAGCTGTAAAAATGAAATTAGTTGTTATGAAAGTATTTTGTGTATATATATAATAAATAGAAAAATAAGTTTTTTTAATATAATCAATGGAGATAAATAATAATTCTCCATCATATGATAGCTATTCCCTTTTAATATTTCATAGGATTTTTTATCTTTCAAATGTACAACAAGGATATTTACGATATTCATGATATAAATATTATTTATAATATATAATACCTTTTGATAAACAAATGGCTTTGTTAATGCCAACCATCGATCTACAGCCATAACAATCGCCACACATCCACTAAAGAGACCAAACAGACGCCATAATATTCTCATTGAGCAAAAAAGTCGTGTTGTTGCTGCAGAACCTAAATATATCGTTACATACATTTGTAGCAGCATTCCTAGAAGTGCGATTAGATCATTTGTGGCGAGACATCTCAACATTAATGAATGTTTTCTATTGTGTTTCTAAACAGTAAAAAATGAAAAATATCAAAATGAAAATCACATTTAGATTTTTCATTTATTTATATATAGTCACGTATAAATTAAACATTTTTATATATGCACGTACGTGCATGTATGTGTGTGTGTGTATGCGTATCATACTAAAAAATAACATTGTCATTGTGAGTATTTTATAATGTAGGAAAAAAAACATAAATATTTTTAATGGTAACTGAATACTAACCTTGTCTTGATGAAACAAAGTGATCAACGCTGCTATATTGCCAATGATCCCACAAACGTAAACAAATGTCAAAACAATTTGGCTAAAAATGGTTACATGTCGTATTGGAATTGTAGTAATATTTATTGTCGAAATCGAAGTGGTGTTGTTTAGAATAGCCATTATAAAGATTACCCTTGAAGATTCTTATAATCACCTAAAACGTTCAATATCAATTTCATTGTGTGTGACATTATATTCAATGTTAAAATAAATTACTGACTTCTGCGACTACGTATAAAATTTTTATAAGAATATGAAGAAGCACATAATCATAAAACCCAATTTTCAAATAATTTTGAACTTTCTATAATTACAATAATATCACAATAATAACATAGCGAATGAATTTTCATATTATTTCAGCGATATATACGTACATATTATGAGCAATGAAATGTATTAGTGTTTCATGACAGTAATTATGTGTGAATATTCTCAATTTTCATTATAATATGAAATTCATGTATGCATACATATTTTTGTGTTCTTGAAATTTGTGAAAAATATGTAATAGAAAAAGTGTTTAACTAATTTAAATTAGTAGAAATAGTTTCAGTATACATATTTCAAGTAGAGATGTATCGGCTAAACTTGTTCACGTGTGACTAATACTTCATCATACAATCGTTACGAGTTTTATTTCTTCACATTAAAAAAAAATCACATACGGGCCTTATACGCATTGTGCGTTTTAGTACGTATTGTTGAATTCCTCGCGGTGCAAATGCGCGATTGATTCTGCGCATGAATATCTTAAAATTCATGCGAGGAATACATATACTCAGTGCTACTTTGGATCATATGATGAAATAATTATAATTTCAAAAGCAGAGAAAAAATAATCAGTTGGGAAACTGGAACCCGACAATTAAAAAGTATACATCAATACAAAAAATTTTATTTATTATCAAATATTTATTTTTTTTTAGTTGGCAAACGAAATAAAGCAATATTTTATATTTCATAAAAGGATCATTGACGCACGAGCCGCAGTCACAGTGGAACAATTATTTTTTATCATATTATTCATATATTGCCATAATGTTATAAATATCCACCTGGGAACCTGATTTGCATCGTCAATTGCAATGGCACAGTTAAAAGAATAAACAAAAGAATGTTTTATGCATGAAATCATTAGAGGTATGAGTTATAATATATAATTTACACATAGTGAATTCCAAATAAACATGCATGCATTTATATGTATATAATTTGTACATGCAGTGATTGAGCATCACTGATATATCAGTGTTTCTGCAGGTGAGGATGCAAAAGATTTAGCAGTACAATAAGTCTATAATTCTCCAGATCCATACTTATCTATTTGTTTCACGATTTCAGCACCAATAATATGAGTTAGATTTTGGTGAAATTGTGAAAAGTAGAGAGATCTGAAGAGTACAGTTGTTGTAAGCCAAAGATTTTGATATTCCACACGTTAAAAAATAAATGGATAAGTTAATAATTTATTTTTATCTTATTTAACAACTTGGAATATTTCGATTTCTTCAATTATGTAGAAAGACGATAATTCTGAATTGATATGAAGTTCTATCAACAAATCATCATGTATAAATTCATTCTATACTTGCACATTTTGTTACTGTTATTTATTAAAAATATTGAAATATGTATTTGGCCTTATAGTTGACCATGAAAAATTTTTTCACTTTTACAACGAAATAAAAAGTTTTTCAGTCTGTTTGAGTCTCTCGTGTCTCTATAGAGTCCCGCTGGTGGCCGCCACAGAGACTCTATAAAGATTCTACGTTTTTAACATTGGCCAGAAGTATTTAAATCAGAGACTACCTCGTTTTGAGACTACAGTCTGTCTTGTGAATTTGAGAGACGATCGTCTCTCAACGAATATAAAAAATATTTCTGGCTAATGATCGGTCCCCATACACAGTCTCTATAGAGTCTCTGTGGCGGCCATCAGCGAGACTCTATAGAGACACGAGAGACTCAAGATAACTCAAAAAATTTTATCTCGAGATATTACATACAAAAAAACATTTGCAAATTACTTCTAATATTCCTCTTCAATATTATATGCATATATATACGTAATTATTGTGCGCATACAGATAACTTAAAATTATAAGATATTATGTCTATAGATTTTTCACTTGATTTAATATTGTTTTGACCTTATAATAAATACTTATATATATCTATGTATATATATATATGTACCCATATACGTTGTGTACAATAAGTGAATGGGGATCTCGAAAATCGCTCTCGCGGTCGTTCTTAACGTCAACGATTCCAACTTCAGATAGGTACATACATCTATTCCCAAAATAGTTTATTATATACGCTCACTAAGCTTTCGACGCGACTAACATTGACTGTGTGTACAAATACACTGTGGACAACCAACAATACATCATCTTTGTTCATTCCTTCGCAATTATATCCTTTAATATTCATCAAGGTAAATTATAATCTATTTTGCCCATATCACCATATACAACCTATCTTTATATATACACATTTATACTTTACATCAAAGTCTTTTTTATAACTAATAAATGTAAATATATATATTGTTATATAAATAACATGTAGAGATGATTATTCGGCAGGGTATTCTCATGTTAATAACATGGTGTAATCGCGTTTTCAAATCTTACGTTAATATTCCGGAACAAATATTATTTTTTTTATTAAAAGAAACATTTGTATCGCTATCATATTTCTATATTATATTCATTACATGATCAAAAGAGCTTTAGTGGTCCCCAAATCGCATATGTATACGATAAAAAATCCTATTTATAGAATGCATAATTATTTTTATACAAGCTAAAGATGAAATATTAATGTTATAAAACAATTGTATTATTTATGTTTTACCTATAACGTTATTTTTAGATAATTTTATTCCTACAAACATCCATATAAACAAAAAAAATATCTAAATTATGCACATGGTCGGTTTGAATTTCAAGCAAATATGAAACTTTTTACCACATGTCGGTATATTGATATCGGGTGAATTTTTCATTGTGAAAAAAAAAATACATTATACATCAACGTCACCTACTACATGGCTACATATTTTTGCTTTCTTCTTCTCTCACGATAATAACACTTGTAAACAACTGTATACATATTCAGATATACAAATTTACTAAGTCGTGATTAGTCGAGTTACTACACAGTACACATAAAACCAAAAAACGTCTGGTGTTATTGTATCGCTCCATAATAAATATTATAATATATTTATGTGTAATACATCTATTTTACGTTCATATTTTCTCATAACAATCACGATGTTTTTCTAAACAATAATTGTATTTTGTTATGCTATATAGTTTAAAGTAATCAATGGATTTTGATAAAGAGAGTATAGAAGTACTGGATGCTGTATTGAAAAATGCACCACCTATTTCCAATGAAGACGTAAGCGTAATAACATACATTAATAATGAAAATTCGTTCATCGGTACACCCTAACCTCACATAATAATTTCAATAAAATTTTTATATCTTTATAGTCAATTGTTCAAACTAAGAAACATTCAAAACTAAAGAAAAAAGATTCAACGTTTCTTTATGGCGCTGAAATGGCAGATATTTTAAAATCAAGTCAATCTCCAGAAGAAAAATTAAAAGCCGTATGTGATAAATATTCCGAGACACTGCATGCAAATCGTAAATTAATGATTGCAAATAAAATGGCAGAAGGTAGAATCGTTAAATTGCAACAGGAAAATGAACAATGTCAACAACAACGTTCTAAAGCTGTTTTAACTCGATCGCGACTTGAGAATTTATGTCGTGAATTGCAAAAATTAAATAAAGCACAAAAAGAAGAAATTGATCTGAAGTTAAGATTAGAAGAAGAGAAGAGAAAGGAAATCTCAGCAACTTTCCAGAGTGCTTTTGCCGAAATGAATACGTTGACAAATCAAAATACCGAAAAAAATACAAAAATGCGCGAAGAAAATTTAGAAATGAGAGAGAAAATAAAGTATGTTCGTGAACGTGTCGAATTAAGCGAACAACAATTAGAAAAAGTACGTCAGCGGGCTCAATTAGAATTACAATTGGCAGACGCTAGAATGGCAACGGTTAAAATGGAAATGACTGCAGAAAAAGAGTCCCTTTTGAAAGAAAAACAACAACTTTTATTAGTGAGTTATACATACCAAATTTCACTTTTTATGATACATTAAAATTTCATTACAATTATATTAAATTTTAGCAATTGACGGAATATCAAGTACGAATAAGTGAATTACAAGCAACGGAAGTTGGATTGAGAAGCCAGATCAGTATGTATACTGAAAAATACGATGATTTTCAAAATGCTTTAACTAAAAGTAATGAACTATTCAGTGGCTTTAATGAAGAAATGGAAAAGGTAATAATATAATAATATATTTAAAAATTTCAAAGTCTTTTATAATATCATATTTTACCTAATTTAGATGTCTAAGAAAATTTTGAAATTGGAAAAAGAAACAACTTTGTGGAAACAACGTTGGGAAAAAAGTCATGCGGCTTTATTAGAGATGGCATCAGATAAACAAACACGAGACACTGAAATGGAAAAGCTTACTCATAAATTATCATTATTACAAGAACTATGTAAAGCATTCCAGCGTGAACGTGCTGAATTATTAGCACAATTGCGTACGGTAAATGGCACAGTCACAACGTTGTCTACTACTGATAATTTGAAAATTCATAATATTGATGGTGAAAAAATCAAGGAATTATCTGCTGACTCGCAACAGTTCAACGATGATTTATCACTGTTACAAAATTCATTAGATGAAATGAGTGGAGAAAAAACAAAGAAATCCGAAATATTAACTGTAATAGAACGAGAAAATAATCTAAGTGGATTTCAAAGTATTGAAAATGATTCTGATGTCGGTATAAATACGGAATTATTTGCTCAAGCAAGTGATGTAAATAAAATTTCTGAAGATAACAATATCATAGAATCTTTTGTAAAAAAATGTAATTTTCACGAAATGAATAACGAAAAACAAAACAGTGAAGAGATTAAAATACCAATGGATGAAGTAAAACAACTTGAAAGAAGATCAACATCGCTTGTGGACGATAATAAATTGAATGATTGTAATATGATTCATCCCAATGAATCGGCTCCTACTCCAACAATACATGAAAAACAAATCATTTGTGATAATGCTCAGTGTACTAGAAGCGATCAATTTTGTGAAAAAGAATGCATCAACGATAAGGTTAATAATTTGGTAACAACATTGAATCAAATTGAGCTGATCGCACAAGAATGTGCTCAAAATGAAAATGTAGAAGAAAAAATTAATTATCCTATAATCGCGTCAACTCATGAACATATGGAGAATAAAAGTAATAACAAAATTTGTGCGGTGATGGATGATAAAAAAGGAGATATTACAAAACAAAATAATTCCAATTCAATGAGAAAAAGTGGTGGTAAAAAAAAAAAAAAGTAACTTATATTTCTGTTAATTATCAATCGTCATACAAACTGTAATAGCGACAATTAGTATAACATAGCGTTATTTAATTTTCTTTGTTTTTGGTTTGATTTCTAGTTGGGAATTTTTCTTTTTTCCATATATTTAATTTTTTTCTCTGTAATTTGTTCATAAATTATAGCGTATATAAAAAATAAAATAATAAAGAATTATGTGAAAGTATAGGTATGTCATCAATTATCAAAATTATCATGAATATAATGAGAAATCGATCCATTTAGCACTGATGTACCGTTAGAATTCTTTTTATTTCAGTTTTTTATATTTCCTTGCAGTGTTGATTTTATTGACAATTGTAAAATAAATGTCTAATACAATTAGTTGGTATTTAATATATGTTGTGAATGATAATTCCAAAATTCAGCCTTTAAAACTGTACTTGTATAATTGTTTTTGTTCTTGGAATACTAAATTCTCTTAAATATAATGCATGAACGCACTCTGTCTTTATCAGAAATGGTTCAGAAATTTTATGTCCATCATGGGATAATACTTTCTCTCGTAATCCGTAGCTACAATTAGTCACATTATATCATGTTATACATATTAAAATTCATATGATATTTTGCATTAAGGGGTAACACCACTCTAGAGGCATAAAAAAAGGCATTATTTTGATAATTTATTTTGAAAAGATGGAAAAAAAATCGATTTGATTTTTTCAGGGATTATTAAAAGTATATAGAAGTATATATCATTTAAAAAAAAAATCATATGTACTCCACTAGTTTTTAATATGTACTTTAAGAAAAAATTTACTTCTTCGTTCTAAATGCTATGGTTCTCGGGGTACGTGTCCACCCGTTTGGATATGCCAAAATAAGACGTTCTGCAAAAATGGCTCTATATCAGCGACCAATTTTTATTCAAAATTAAATAAAAAAATTTTTCACATACTTCCCTGTACCTTTAATAGTCCCTGAAAAAATCAAACCGATTTTTTTTTTCATTTTCTCAAAATAAATTATCATGGTAATGCTTTCTATTTATGCCTCTAGAGTGGTGTTACCCCTTAAATGATTTATTCAAATTTATGGGTAATCGTTGTTACGATTAGTGTAAAAATCAAACAGAGTTATATGTACGCAATATAAATATAGAAAATAATTTTTTTTCTCTCAATTTCCTTTTGTTGTCCTAAATTATCTTTGATAAATTATCATCATCATTAGCTTTCTAATATTAAATGAATATAATAATTATTTACTTTGGTAGTTTGTTGAATTATATTGGATATTGTAATGATTGAAACCTCTTCCTTGATGAAATCTCAGAATCATGCATATAACAATTTACCAATCCCTACCAATAAATTTTTATATGCCGTATAACGTTGTACCGTTATAGATTTGTGTGAGTGGGTCAACAGCACCTTCTCTAGAATTTTATAATATGAACGTGCGTATCTTGACTACTATACTGTATACCAAGATCGTACTCAACAAATGACGCTAAGTGAAGCAGTGAAGGCCCAGGCCCCAGGGGCATCATGGTGGGGCCAGTTACTGTACAGGAGTGCTGTACAAGTACTTGGCGATTTTCTCATTGAGCGATATTCAGCGATACTAGTGGTTTCAAGAATGAGAGGTGTTTTACATTAATACTTTATCATTTTGAGTTTTAAATTGTGTTCAATTGTTCGCGTGATAAAACAAAATTCATTTTTTTTTTCACTAATTCCAAATAGTTTATAAAACGTTTTTTCAATAATAAACGGATTGTTTTTTTCATGAGTTCAATTAATCTTTTTTATATCTTGCTACTAGGACAATTAAATTGTTCATTTTTCAAGCAATTTTTATAAACGTTCATAATAAGTTATATTCAAGAAAAAAAAACGGATTTTGTCAACGTAAAACAAAATGAAAATATTCACAAAGTGGTTATTGCTCCTATTGTTTGGTAAGTAAAAACATTATCGAGAACATAAAATTAGTATAAATAATGTATGAAACATTTGTATGTAATAAATAA
>JAQQBR010001834.1:3914200-3925331 GCA_030347285.1 Microctonus hyperodae
ATGTACCGTAAGCTTCTAAATAATAAACATTTATATGATAATTCTTTACATGCTACTTTAGTAATTTAATACTGATATTTTATTAATATTTATTAATATATATATTATTATTATATAGATAAATTAAACTAACCATACCTTGAACTCAAAATATTATACGCTTTTATATTTTACTCTGTGCTATAATTTATCTCTCATCAACTTCTTGAATTGATGCTTACCCATTTCATTCATGAAATCTATAAATAAATTAATATTTTTTTTTATCTAACTAACATTCACAATATTAAAAATGAAGAGTATATCCATATTTATTCCTTAGAGTATTTTATCATCATGTAAATATTACGTTAAATTTTCAAAATTTTATCTTATGATTGTACATAAATTAATGTTTACGTATTCTCATCCAACATTCATCCACCATTTATAAATTATATCTATGTATATATGTACATCAATATACGATTAATGTAAAAATAATAATGGGATATAATGATCAAATTAATACATACATCAAATTATAAACTTTGAGAGTTTTAAAAAGAAACTTTATCCATTCCTGTCGTGCAATTGTCGATGGACGTTTATCGAACTAGAAAGTGGAAATTAAAGCGATAGTGGTCAGATATATATTAACTCAATTGGAAAAAATGGTACTCATATAAGTATCGAAAGTATATCTAATCATATAATGGACAACATACTTTATTTATCATTGCGGTATGAAAATTAATAAACATTTATAAACTATCAATTTCAAATAATTGTGATAATAATAACTTCAATATTTATTGACGAGGAGAAAATTTACATAAGAGTTTGAAAATAATTAATATTTCTTTAAGCTTATAGACACTTTAATATACGTATACTTGATAGATATATGCGTGTATATAATAATTATATATTTATTATATATATATGAATTTCATCGTACATGCTCTTCATGTCATAAGTGAAATGGAAAGGGATACATACTATATTACCAACTATATATATATTATTGAAACTAAGTCCTGTATGTATGTATGTATGTATGTATGTATGTTTATATGTGCATTTATATATGCATACATATACATATTTATACAATAGTATTAGGTATCGGACATTTAATTTAATTTATATCCATTATAAACACTACTAGATATTTTTTCACCTTTTTTTAATATTGATTTTATCTTTGTACTGATATAATGATAAATTAAATTTTTTTTACATCTGCTCTAGAAGAACGAGATACATCTTTTGTAGTTATAAACACATATAAATGTAAGAATTTTTACCATTATTGTTGTCTTTAAATAATGTAAATTAATATTAAAAAAAAAATATGTCACCAAGGCAAGTTACTTAAAATTCGCTATTCATCAAAAAATTTATTTTAAAATAGTTAATAATGTACATTATAAAAATGTGGAATCATCAGATACTTTCGTCCGTCGTTTTTCACTTCATTATGTTCGAGTCACTGGTCCTAGTGACGTGCTGAAGTAGGTCACTAGGCTATGTCCCAATGGCACACCTTCAATAAATCTGACCGCAGCTCGGGTACATGTTCAAGAATTAAATCAAACTCCTGTCCATAGTATGCAGTGGTAATATATACCTATAATGAAAATAAATTTGATTGTATACTTTCAGTCAAAACACAATTTTTTATAAGTGAATTCAAAGATATTTAATTGAATAAACCAGAAATATACGAAATCCGTAAAAGTAAAATGAAATTGATAAATTTAAACAAAGCATTATTAGAAATGAATACAAATGAAAATAATTATTAATAAAAATTAAATAGAATTAATTTTTGCGCATAGATGATTTGAATTTAAAAAGATATCTATAATTCAGTTATGACATTTATATTTCAGTGGAATTTTAATTTTCCTGTTGAGATTATTAATTATACAAAAAAATAATAAACACGTACATTATCATCATCATTATCATTATCATTATCATAAAATAATGAAGGTGAAATTCATATTTATTCATTCAAATATTTATTCATGTATGAACGAATGATATTCAAAAACACATCATCAATCAATTTAAATGAAAATAAAAAAAGCTAAAAAGATCATAGCACAGAGTAAAAAGTGATATTACGAAAAATTCCCGAACCACGGACGTATTTGGTGTTTTAGGATGTACATGGCGAGAGACGATAAGCACATGTGTTCTGGAATCGGACTTTGGTTTCACCCTTAACTGCGCCTTCAAAAAGTCTGGCCTCTTCCGGGTGAGAAATCTTGGGGGTGTCGGGGGCTACATCGGACTCGGTGAGTGTCCGATACAAATCATTCGGTGTAAATAATTCATGAAAAAAAAAAAATCCCAACTTAATTTCATAAATTAATAACGTCAAATTTGAATTAGCATTTGATAAATTTCGATTATAAATTTTACAAAACTTTAGGTATCATTATAATTGTGTATATTATGACCAGCTAAAACGTTCCAGAACGATATTATGGCCTACAAAAGAAACATAGATATTTGGAAATTATTATCTATATGCATAATTGTTTATATTCGAAAATTATATTGCCTCATCCATTTATAGCATCATTATTATTAAAGTTGCAATTATTTTGAAATTTAACATCAAATTTACATTGTCAAAAAACGCAGTTGTCAAAAAAATTAAACATCACAATTTCTCAAATCATGATGGATTCGTGATAATATGAATAAGTAAAGAATATGTATATATATATACACTGTAAGTTCATTTCCACGAATACATGAAAAAAAAAAAAATTATATAGTATTTCGCATATATATATATTGTATACTATACACATGCAAATTTTTATTTTTTCACAAAATTTCATAATCTCTATACATATTACTTCACCTTTCATATCCATTATTTTATAACTAAAAAGTAAAACACACACACTCATACACGTTTGTATGTCATATATTATCATTATTATACTAAAACAAAATATTGTAAAAATGTCCAAACAAATATACATACAATAACGAATATGTAAATAGTAGAATTCTACACATTGTAACATGTACAAAGTTCATCAAACATTCACATTTGTCATCAAGATTGCAGGTGAATAAAAAGTTGTTTGCTCATGTGTTGCGACAGGTAAAGATCTGCTCTTTGGCCTAGTTTTATCCTATGAAGAAAAAAAAGTATTCCTTCATTTCTCATTGGTTATGAATAATTTATCATACTTGAAATAGTATATACATATATAAAATTATGTATACATATATGTGTATATATATTTGTAACGCGAAATTAAATAAACATATGAATTTAAAGAGAAAATAAACAGTTCGAAACTATAGATACATAAATATATGTAATATTACTGATGATGAGTCGTAGCTATAGCGTTTATTCAACCTATATATAGTAAAATAGATAGATTGCTTTAGCGCAGCAACAATCCATTTTCATAAAGTAATACTAAAGAATGTCCATTTCATTCACAGATATATAGATAGAATGGTTAAATATGTGATGAATTTTATATGTAATAAATAATATGAACGAAATGTTTCAGGAATTTCTGTTGGTGATGAACTCGGTTTCCGCAATTCATTATCAAATTTGGAGTCTACTAAGAGACGAAGCGTTCAAGCTGGAAGAGGAAATTTTATTGCAATAGGGAATGGAGGAAATGGGGTATGAGGATATACTATAAAATTTTTATTCTACATTATAGTAAATGATAGAATTACAAGTACAATTAAAATGTCCATTTATCGACTATATAATAATATATAATATCTATTTGCCCTGATATAAACGAATAAATAAATAAAAAAAATTTAATAATAGAATCTATAACATAATTATAAAACAATATTTTTGGTTTACTTATTTATTCGGAATTTTCATTCTTTAGAATGTTAAAAAAAATGATATCCCACCATTTAAACCACTACCACCTGGTGCATCACGTCCAATCGCATCTCAACCGGAGCATCAACGATTAGTTGTCCAACATAATTCAACGGTCTTGAGAACAATACCTGCTCCTTCACTAATGTTTACTAACGAAGCTGCAATACAACAACAGCAACAGCAAAAATTGTTTATGCAACAACAGCAACAAATTAATTCCGATACAAAATTACGTCAACAGCAACGAATACAACAAGAAACATTGGCAATACAAATGTTAAAAGAACAACGTCAACAGCAACGAGAAGCAAATATCCGTCAAAAATTAGCGCAACAGCAGGAATCATTTAAACAACAGTCACTGGATTTGCAAACAAAACGTGTACAGGTATTTAAAAATATTTTTTTTTTTTTTTTTCAATTATATTTATACATTAAATATTTATTTTTGCAAATGGCATTTGCAGTATTAGATATGTATGTTTTATACAATAACTCACTTTACTCCTATTTCACACACATGTCTGTGTATACATATTGAAAATATCGTCACCATCATAAATGCGCCATTATAAATTTTTAATTTACCTTAACAGTTGTAATTGTTATACTTTGTTTAACTATATCATTATTACATAACAGTCAACAGTTATGGGTGATAAGGATGCAGTATATAAAAATGGATTACCAAATATTATTGCTGCTGTTCCATCAGCTGAGAGTTTGATGAATGTGGAAACAATTTCTCAATCGAAACCCGTTGCTGGGATTCTTGTGTCAGATAATGGTCTTCCAGCATTTATCGCTATGCCACAATCATCCGCACAACTTACAGATCGTATTGGTAATAATAGTCCAATATTATCGGTAGAATCAGCCGATGAAGTATATAAAGACAATTTTGTTCAGGTAAATACATTAAAGTTACATACTATAATAATTTAAAGTATTGAATTGAATAAAATCATTATCAATAACTTGTCCTTTGAATAGCATCCGCTTCCCAGCGATCAAATGGCGCAATCTGTTAATGAAATGACTCTTCAATCACTCAATCCTATCGATACAATTGACTCTGCGATGCCAAATAATGATAAAGCGCCATCATTATTATCTTCCTCATTATTAAGACCAATTAAAGGAATGTCAACATCTTTGAAAGCTTTGGCTGAAGCTAGTAATATAACTTTGGAAGCATTAGAAGCGGTTATTTTGCTTAGACAACAGCAATTGATGGAAAAACAACGAGAACCAATGTCAACTACAACTACAACTACTACAACTCAATCATCAGTTAAGAGGTAATGAATAATATATTTAATATACGATCATTATATAATAACAAATATTATTTTTTTGTTTTTAATATTTTCATCTATTTTACATCATTTTCATTTCAGTTATACAAATTCAGGTGTAACTAAAGTAATGAATGCACCACGTGAATATTATCCAATGAATTACGATAAAAATTTCGATGATAATTTTGCTAGTAGAGTTGATTTACCCGACACAAGTTTTTATTGTGGCGATCAAAAACATTTTCCTGGACTTTATGCTGATGAAGATTTAGGTTGTATGGTTTTTCATGTTTGTGCATTGACTGATGACGGGCTAATAATGAAAAGTTTCCTCTGTCCTGAATCAACTCTTTTTGATCAAACAATCCTAAAATGTAATTGGTGGTTTTATGTTGATTGTAAAACATCAAAGAATTTATACGACAGTAATATTCCCATTAGTAAAAGCTATCAATTGATGAAAGCACTTGCATTCTTTTCTGCTTATAAAAATCATGATAATGCAAGTGCGGTAGATAATGTGAATCATGATTCTTGAATATATTTCATTTTAAATATATATAGTTTGAATCGATAATGCTGTATTTTAAAAAAATATCAAGTCTATGAAATATTTTCTCATATATCATGTACACATACATAAAATATGAACACATTTTTAATGTTCATTGTTGAATTCATATGTGATAAAAAAATATTCTGTTTAGGTTTATTTCTTCGATTCCATGATTTATATATATATTGAATAAAAATGAATATTAAAATAGTGAGATTTCAATATAATACTATATATGAAAAATTTTGTTTTATATAATTATTGTAGGTATATTTTTATAAAATTAATAATGAATAAGTTTATATTAATACAATATCAAACCAATTTATTATAATACAGATTTATGTAGGTATATGAATAATAATGATGAATCCAATAATTATACTTGCGATATAAATTATATGATGATATTAGTATACAAAATGATTATTCATAATGTTGATTAGTGCTCTATAATGAAATATAGAATATAATATATTACACGATAATAAATTGAATGATTTTCATATGCTTTACAATTTATTTATTAAATGTCGTATTCATTTTTAATATTTAACATTAACATCATAAATTATTATTTATTTTTTCAAACATAAAATGTCATCATCATTATTTTTTGGATTATTTTGAAATTGTTTGAGCGATAATAATTTATCATCACAAATATTGAGTGAATTATTACATTAATATAATGATAATTATTGCAACTTTGCGGTTAATATTGGTTGATTTTGAATATTACAATGATGATCGAATATTGATAATATATCGTCTTCTGAAATTTATCATTTAATTAATTTTGTTTGTTATTCGTTTCCACAAGATTTTCCACACTATATCATGGTTATTAAATGAATAAGAACAGAAATATTTTGAATAATGCCAATACACATATTATGCGTACAAAATAATCTTCATCTGACAATATGCATTATAATTAGCATATAGCTATGTATTTTGTATGCGTTTATCTGATTCCACTTTGGATAAAACTAACCAATTAATTAATATCTCTTCTTACGTAAATTGAAGAAAAAAAAAACAATTAAAGTTTGATTGGAATTTAATTGACATGTAATTGACAGTATAAAAAAAAAAATTTGACAGTTGTTATTTAGCAAAAAACAAAAATGTTTGTCATACGTTCACATTCTTTTGGTGACATTTGTTCGCCTTCGTTCGCCTAGTCTGTACCTGTACAGAGTACCCTGTACCCGGTCTTACACTATGAGAACGAGACCTTGTTGCTGCTCTTCTTCTTCTTCACCTCTCTACTCATAGTTCATGTGCCAGCCGTTTGACTGAGTGTCGACACTTTCGTATGACTAATAATAATAATACACACTAGTAAATGGCTGAAGGAGGCGCCACAGATGATTTAACTTTGGCGCCATCTGTTTTAAGCATTGTCAAACATTAATTAACATTAAAACATTTTTGCATAACGCCATAACCTAATTATTGGATATTTAATCTATAATTAAATTGTAATGTGTAAAACTAAATAAAAACAAAAAAAAAATAGAATATACAATTACTACGTATATGAATATTATAAATCACAAATAGTCTGATAGTCAGTCTATATGAGATGTAGTGGAAAAGAAAAAATAAAATATATACAAATGTGATTTTCAGCTGAACCTAAGATTTTACATATGTTCATAAAATAAAAGTGATAGAGGAAAAATGAGGTTTGTATTAAGATCAAAATTATATCATAATTTCGGATATGTCATTGTCCATTTGAAATTTTTCTTACCGTTATAACTCAATTGAAAAATTATCAGATTATAAAATAGGTTAGATCTGGTGAATAGATAGGTTAGATTACACAAATATGTTAACTCGTTTATTTATTGCCTTATGTTTATTTTTAGGAAATTGAGTTAAGTCAAAAAATAATGTGTACTTTACTTTTAACATCGACAATGGAGACAAAAGTAACCAGCAAAACAAGCAGCCTTAAAGCATTGATATTACGTGCATGGCGTGAACGTTGGAGTGATTTACAATGGGGCATTAATATCAAAACAATTTTACCAAGAGGTGTGAGTGGTGATGTTTATAATTTAGCTGATTGCATTTTACAACAAGCACTAGTTGGACCAGGACCAAATCAACTTGTTCTTTCATATTTAAAGCATTCATTAAGCTCACAATTAGTATCATATGCTGCAGTTTTACAAAGAATAAGCAAATATGATGGATTTCATAAACCTCATTGTATTATATGTTTGCTCGAATTTCTGGAATCAATTCAAGTTGGCATTACATGTCGTGGAAAGCCTGAAGAAGATCTTTTGGCTGCATCTGTTTTGTCTATAGTAGATTGGTTACTCCAATGTTATCTGTATACATTAACAAAAATACCACAAAACAATTCATTGATAACTCAAACATTTGATTTAATTGAAAAACCCGCAAGTATATTGAAACAAATGCTTAGTTCAGACTTTTTATGTGCAATGATGTATTTGGCAAAGTATGATGACAAAGATCTTTATGTTGATGTAGTGAAAAAGTGCCAAGAAATCGAATCATTGCACAAAACAAGTGGTCCAAAATCACCATCGCCTATTGAGGAATCCCTTAGGAAATTATGTAATCTTGAAATTGAAACTGTTGCACCGCACTCAATTATTGTATCAATGGAATCTGTGACATATTGCCTTCAGCCATTATTTGCGGTACAAGTTCTTTTAAATCCCAGCACGGAAACTGCAGTATTTGTTAATCAACTATTAATGATCCAACGATTAAAGGGTTATACAAATGCCCGATTGTATTGTGAAATAATGCGTGCTTGTTTGATGTGTTTACATAATGTTACTGGAACGGTAAAAGAATCCCAATGGGGTGCCGTTACATTTTTAAAAGTACCATTTATTCTTAAAGAACTTCATGCAGCAACATTGAATGTAGGACAAGAAGAAAAATTGGAGTATTCTCAAGATATACTTGATGCTTTTGAATTGCTATTACAATTTACACCATTACTAGACATAATGGATGCCACATGTTCATGTAATAGTGTAGAATGTTTACTAAATGAATTGCAAAAAGTAAATTTAGTATGTGAGAAACATGTAAAACAATTGAGCAGCCGGAGAGAAGGAGTCGCAGCGGCTCTACAAAAGTTGGAATCGTCAAGTTCACCAACGTCATCAATAATGAAAGTAATTGTTCGTGCTGAGCCAACTCTCGCAGGAATTTTAAAAACTCTCAATGCAGATTACACAAAAATTCAAGAAGCACTATTAAGCATGCTGTGTCAAGTTTTGAATGGCAAAAGTTTGGATTTAATGCTCGCCGTAGCAACAGTTGAAGGCCAATTAAAAAACTTCGTAACCAAACTCATTAAATTCAATGAATGTAGTAAACAAATAAATGAACCGGTGCCGGGTAAAACAGCAGCAACTCGGGCAATGTTATTTGATATATCATTTTTGATTCTTTGCTCAATTGTTCAAACATACGGTTCAGACATTGTTTTAGAGGAAGGTGGTGATTCATTTTTTGAGCAGTGGGTACGTGAATGTATGCCCGAACGTGATAAGCCTAAATCACCACAAAAAATGTTACACAATGTGGATAGTAGCCGTGTGGATGCTTTACTTTCACAAATCAATTCGCCTGAACCCGATCTTAAATCTACTAATGTCAGATGGCACATTACATGCCAAAGTGCAATGGGTGCAGTTAGAGAATTACTTTGTGCATGGGAAAGTGGAGTTCTAAGTGCCGGTGACGTAAAACGGGCATTGGATGGTTTACGTTCGGCAGCTTGTTGTCTTCCAGTGTGTGCTGCTGCTTGGTTATGTGCTCATATGAGTATTACTCATCAAGATGCATTACTAAAACCTATGAATATGGTTCAACAATTTGTTACACCATTAGCAAGTGATGAGATACAGGATAATTTTAAACACGACACATCAAGTTTAATGTTTCAAATAATTAGAAAAATGCAGTATGACGTTCATCCGCCAACACAATCAAAAACAAAAGCTTTATCCATGTCACACAATATTATTTCTAAACAACCAATACTTGAGCAACTTGAATCTATTTGGCAAGATATCCAGCAATGTGGTTGGGTGAATATTCAGGCAACTTTGACTTTAGAATCGTTATTAAACACTGGTGGATCACTTTGGTTTGTTTCAAATCTTATTAAGCAAGCACTCAAATATCGTTATCAAGAAGAATTGGATCAAGCAATTGATCTTATATTTGCTGTATTTCATTTAGATATTGAGAATTGTACGTTAGATCTTATCAATCATGTTTTGCCACAATACCTTTATAATTCGCAACAAAGTGAAGAACTTATCGAGCCACAATCATCAGAGTTAGCAAAATTAGCAGTTTATTGCATACTTTCGGAGTTGGAAAACAATAATTCAACGCCACATCGTGGAAATAATCGGAAAAGAAAAAGAAAAGACGTTGAGTCGGAAGAAATGGAAGCGCTCTGTGGTCCAGCCAATAAATTATTGCGACTCAATGAAACAGGTGATTCAAATCAAATATTCGGTTCGAATTCACCGCAGACTCAGGGTCCTACCAATCATGGTCATAAATCAGTTGTTTTGAGGGATCCACTTTTAACTGCGCTCAATGGATTATTTAAAACTTTCAGCTATCTAGCTGGTCGTGATGGTGAAGTTTCGCAACAAACTCATTTTATTTTTCAATTTTTACGGTTTATGGTATTATGTGGAAAAGATAGAACGCGAATTGTACTTCAGGGAATGCCACAAACTCTTGTAAGCATAATATTATTCTTATTTTAGTACAATAACTTATTATTAAGTAAATTATTTAAAGTAATTATTTTCTGTTTCATTTATTTTATACGACTAATATCATTATTATTAATGTTTATTTGTTTTAGGTACCGTGTTTATTGAAAGCACTACCAGAACTTTTCACAACTGATTTGTTACTGAGACTTTATGATATTCAAACTGTTCCTGGACGAAAAGCAACTGCCAGAGATTTGTGTATGCTACGAAATATAACTTTAAAACCATTCAAATGAATGCAGTATAATATTATAATGAAAGAGGCAGTTTAATAAAAAGAAATATGATTGAATAAATAATTTTTTAGTATGGAAAAAAAATATTTATAACAGTTTCTGAGTGTTTTTTTTTATCCTAAATTTTTCGTTGATTATAACATCTTTCATTTGTTATTTATCAAAAATGTTCAGTTACAATTACAATTTCCGTTGTATATAAATCAATAAAACATTTTTATATTTATTTAATCATAATGATAATGTTAGGTGATCACTGAAAATGAGAAATATGCCAATGAATTATATTCTTGATGGACCTAGCGTTGGTAAAGGTGAATTTTACTCCGTTGCTTTGGTATGGA
>JAQQBR010001834.1:3931392-3946665 GCA_030347285.1 Microctonus hyperodae
AAAAAAACGCTATCTTTATACATATTTCTTCCATCGCACTTAACAAATAATGAAATAAAAACTAAAAAAAATTTTCATAGTATTAGTGTGTGATAAAAAATTATGAAGTCGTGACACATTTGAGGAAAATAAAATGTAAAAATAAAAAATTATTTCCTGTTATATTTATGGCAAAATTTATCTCTTCATTACTTTTCATATTGTGCATATATGATGGGACTTATACTCATGCTATATATCGCAACATATATATATACAGACTGGTGTATATACACTTATATTTCCATATTTACGCATATAAATGTCTGAGCTTATTATGCAATTCATTTTGAATTGTGATAACATGTCTTTCTTCGTTAATAATATATGTATATAATTGTTAACGGAAAAAGAAATATATATATATGTATATATAAGATATAAGTTATTTGTTAATCTCAAAGTAATTGAGTATTCGGGCGATATTTCTATAAGTAAATATATACTTTTATAATATATAATTATATGTACTGATATATATACTTAATTATATTTAATTATAATATTGATGAATAAATAAAATTTACGGCATAATTAAAATGGATTTATGAAAGCAGCGTATAAAAAATAATATAAACATAAAGGTTTGAAAAATAACGATAAGTCTGATTTTTATAATAATTTTTTAAACAATATGTACATATTTAATTGAACTCAAATTCATTGATACTTATAAACTTATTTATTTTCAATCACATAATTTGAGAGCCTGCAACATCGCTCTAAAACACCATTTATCGAGGGTTCGTATCGCTGATATGATAATGTAATAAAATAAATGGATGCCATATATACTCTTTCTATTCTATAGCGTGATATAACGTTTCTCAGTTGCGCGTCCGCTCTTTGTGCACATTTTCTCCATTGGCTTACGCCACTTTTTGTCTCGCTTTCATCACAAATTTCCACACCTCCAGCCTCTTGCTCGCTTATTATCGGCACGCGACATAATCGCATTTTACCCTCATGGCCCCCGTTAGTTTCTCTTAGCAACCACGCTGAGGAAGAGAAAGGAGCCACAGAAAATGTAGAGAGAAGTGTGTATAGAAGGGATCGGGAGCTTTTACCTCGAAAGCGAAGTATAACAAGTCCCGACGCCATTGCTGGGTCACCCTTAAACAGGAATTTCGTATCGGCAGCTATATGTACAATATGAACAGGAGAAAGTGTGAGCAGGGTGAATACAGAGTAGGAGTTCAATATCCAGCTGTCTCTTTTCTTCTTCTACTACATATACTAATGTAATTTTCACACAAACATCTTTTTGTATATACATCTATATATGTATATGAAACGAGCTTTGCGGGAGGAGGTCGAAAACTCCGCCCCCATATATACCACAAAACCGAGTCAATACTATCCGACTACCCCACTCTTGTTTTCTCGTTCTTTCTCTCTCTGCCTTATTTTTTTCTCATTTCCATTGACCATCACCATCACCAACACACCCACTTTATTGCCATTCAGTACCGTCGATATTCATTATGTGTTTGTTACAACATTGTTTCCTTTAACATGGTATATTCATAAATTTTTATACTTTCAGTTCGCCGCCATTTCACTTTATCATAGCAATAGTTACATATGTATATACTATAACAAAAATTTTCTGTATATATATCAGATGATTAAGTAAGAAGAAATATAAAATTCAGTTATTGAAATATTATAATGAAAAATTAAAATTCATTAAAGAGTATATTGTATGTATAAATATAATTGGAGCAAAATAATGCACCTGTCATTCTTGCAGAAATATAAGGTATATGTATACAAGACTCATGCATATATATATAGACACGTAATAGAAATAATACAAAAAAAAACAGGTATATACATT
Organism: Microctonus hyperodae; assembly: GCA_030347285.1. Taxonomy (NCBI): domain Eukaryota; kingdom Metazoa; phylum Arthropoda; class Insecta; order Hymenoptera; family Braconidae; genus Microctonus; species Microctonus hyperodae. Next base: position 3,933,272 of record JAQQBR010001834.1, read on the forward strand.
TGAATAGGAATACATCAATTAATTAAATTTTGACAGTTAATATTTATGAATTCAATATTTGATTAGATCAAAAATTTATGGCCATTTATTTATATTTTATTATTACAATTAAATATTATATAATTGTTACGCTTATTATCACGATTGATACATGAATTTACTTTATTTAATTCAACGCAATTATGTTCTGTATAATTATACATGTACATTATACATCTACATTGAATAATATTATCACAATATTAAATATATAAACAGGATCAATTGGAATATAATAAGGGCATTTCGATATCTACTGTTCGATCATCTTACAATATAATTACAATTAAAAATTCTGTTTCTAATTTATTCATTAAATATTTCTCTGCATCAACTCGCTGTAAAATAAATGAACAAGTATCATTTAAGATACGGCTGTCATAATGAGTATAACAGCTTCTATATTATTTTATTTTTTTCCCTTTACTTTTCGTCAAATATTTTTAATTATTATGTACGTTTGTGATATATCTTCAATGAAATATAATTTAAAAAAACGAAAGGATAATTCTTAAGCACACATTCTAATATCGATTATCATATAACACAATTTAATATGCATATATGTAAGTTTAATATTTATATGAGGCCAACATTTTTAATTTTTTCGAATTTCATTTTTTTTTATTCATCAACTCCCCAGATAATGAATAATAATTCATCAATTATATGTGAATATATATAAAGGAATAATTAGGCCTCATCACTTCATATATTATTATCTACATTTATTATTGTTATTATTATTATTATTGTATTATTATTATTTTCATTATCAAGATTGTTTTTGTTGCTACTGCTGCTTGTATCAATTTTAATCGTATTTGTTTTATTAATTGAATATAATATCAACTGATATTTGTTATTAGTAGTAATGGCGAATTAATTTTTGTACATATCACACAGAACTTTCTCCATGCGCGTATTACCAATAGTGCGATGAAAATAAATCAATTCAACTCGTGCTGCTGGTACAGTCCTTAATAGCGATAGCATTAATAATAAACGGCCAAATCGTGCTGGACTGCTGGGATGTTGAGCGCGTGCATGTTGACCAAGCATAACTTGCGCTTGATCTTGCAAATTTTCAATTTGACTAGAATCCTTAAGACCACGAGTTTCTAAGTTAATAAACAATAAACATATATATATATTTATATATATATATGCGCTTGGGGATGAGGGGGGGAGTGCATGTGTATCTGTGTACATGTATAAGTATGCGTATACGTGTAAATTTTTTTTCATTCAAATGATTATTGATAATAATAATAAAATGCGTATTTAGATATAAAGACTATAAGATTTACCTGGTCGGAATAGTACAATCGCTTTCATACAAGCAAATTCAGCTGGATCAACCATAATTTGTTTATAGCGCTGCAGGGTATCATGAAGATGGCGAATGTCTGCGGCAACTTGACTAGGTTTATCATCATTAGTCATGTGCATTCCTGAATGTGGATGTGAGTGCGGCGATAAAGTTAATGCAGTTAATTCTGCAGCATTAAACAATGGTGATGTTTCCAGTGGTAAACACCACTGAACCGCATTCAATAAAAATAATTCAGACCAAGCTTCCTCTAAAAGAATAACTTGATCACGAAATGGAAGACTGGCGAATGACGGTAAATTTTTTGCCCATTTAACAGCCATAAATAGAAGTCTTGCACTTGTCTCGTAAACGGTTTCAGTATTTGCTGGTGAATAAAGTGATGGCATTACTGTTGGCAATTGAGATAAACAAATATTTCGCTGTACTGTTGCAGTTAAAGGTTCTTCATTTGTCACATCTATACTATCCTCAGATGCATTCCCTGTTGATATTTTCAATTAACAAGAACCAACATTATAAATTAAAAAGATGAGTAAACTAAATTGCATTAGATTCGTGATATATCAACTATATAGTTATTATTTACCATCGTCAGGATCTTGACGAGGTGGTGTTGATTCTGTTGTTGTATTTGTTGTAGATGTGATTGCTGATAGAGGCATCGGGGCTGCATAACGTGCCATGGCCAACGACACAGGTGGACTGAAATATACATGTTATTTGAAAAAATACTTGAAAAAATATATATATATATATATATATATATATATATATATATATATATATATATATATATATGTATGTATGTATGTATGTATGTATGTATGTATATATATATATATATATATATTCATTTTCCATTTCGTCATTATTTACAAAACGATCTTCATCTTTTGTTAAATCGTTGGTTTTTTGTTTAGAACATTTATTGATAATTTTCTTCATTTTGCATCACGTATCGTTATATGACCTTAAGTGATGTATAATATTTTTTTTCTCATATTTTATTCAATATATACATGTTGTGTGTGTGTGTGTGTGTGTGAGCATTTAATGATTAACAACGTATTATCTATCAACCTCATAAGCAGCTCAACGTCAAAGAAATAATTAGTCAAACGTAGGCGCAGGAAAAAAATAACTATAGAACTTGAATCAATGACTTTATTGAACAAAATTAAAAATAAAATATCTACGAGAGCAAATTGTGTTTAACCAAAAACCGAATAATCTTAAATCTTCAACTGACGTGTAGCATTGAAAAAATGACAACTGTAAATATCCATGATTTTGCAACATGTTATATTGGCTTATGCAAACAAGAACGATTGCGTCCTTTGCCAATTATTTGTGTAACACTACCACACAGTCTGGATTTCATGACAGATCGCGTTAAAATGGACGATTGGAGACCAATTTTGAATTCATTGTCGTTGGATCGAAGCTTGAAGTCTATAAGTGTTCGCAGTCGTAATCAATATCAAAAACCATTAGATAATATAAATTTAATGGATAAAGCACAAAAATTAGGAAAATCACCAACAGTTTTAACTCGATGTTTATTGGAAAGTCTGAGCCATAGTATCGCACAATGTGTCAAAAATTCATCAGCGCTTACTTGTCTCCAATTGGAGGGTGTCCCATTGCCTGCTGATTGTTTAGCAGCACTTTGTGTCGGTCTATCTGGTACAGAGACATTACAACATTTATCATTAAGGCGCTGCTATATTGGCGATAATTGTTGTGCTACGCTATGCAAAACAATCGCTGATATACAAAGTATAAAGTCATTGAATTTAAGTCAATGTAACTTAAGTTCGAATTCTGGTGAAGTTTTAGCATCAGCATTATATCGACAAAAATTATTACTTTATCATGATACTTGGAAGGATTCATTGCGATATCGAGAACCAAATTTTCAAACTATGGGTGGATTGAGACGACTAACATTAAATGGAAATCCAAACCTTGGTAATTTGGGTGTTGCTCAAATTATTGATGCAATTCAAGATAGCTTGTGGCTTAAAGCGTTTGATTTACAAAATTGTGGATTAACCGATTCTATTGGCAATAACATACTTGAATTATTGGACCATAATAAAACATTACAAGTCATTGATGTACGTTTAAATCCAAATCTTAGCGATAATATTGTCTATGATATTTGTAAACAACTGGAAATCAATAATATTGACTGTCAATTGGAGTATACATTTTTGAGTTCAATCAAAAAAGATTCTAAAAGTTTGTCTAAAGAAGTCAATAAACGTCAACATATTAGTTATAATTATATAAATCGTGTGAAAACACGACCGAAGAGTACTATCACTAAAAATTCAAGGACTCTATTCCACCATGAATTAAGTTTTTCATCATCAACGAATCCACCGTCAATTCTCGTTAATGAATGCACAAAAACTCAATTGTCACTACCCTCGGCAATACTTGAACAAAAATCTAACGACAAAGTATCAATGGCTGAAAAAATAACATCTGGAGGAGCTTCATTACATTTGGATTTACAGTCAAAAATTTTTCGTTCCACGGGGGATTCGTTGAGAATACTTCGAAGAAGACAGGTTAATAAATCGTATAATAATGTTTCTCAAGCTAATAAAAAGATAAGCTCAACAATAATGATGAAAAGAACTATAACAAAATTCGGAAATATACTGCAGCAATTATCAGCAGCTAAAGTAGAAAGGGAAAAATTGTTGATGATGACACAATTAATGAAACGTGAATTGAAGGAAGAACGTGGACAGCGTGAAGCCGACAAAATGAAACTTTTATTAATGCAACAAAATTTAATAGATTTAGAAAATTTATTAAAAGCAAAAGAATTCAAGTCACGTGGATATTTGTTAGTAAATAATGAGTCACTAAATGAAATATCGATGACATTTGAACAGGTGCTCAAAATACTGGACGATTTATCGAGAAAATCAACGCCAACATGTGTTGATGAAGAAAAAATACGTTCTGATATTCGTCAACGTATTCATTTATTAATTCGGAGAACAAAGTCTGAAAAATTATGCAGAAAAATTAATGACATACAATTAACAATGAGACTCTCTAAGTCTGAAAGTTATATGAAAAATTTATCGTCTGTTATTTCACCAATAAGTCGATTTGATAAAAATATTGGTGACCATTGTGACGCAGTGCCAATAATGATATCAAAAAATAATAGTTGTTTAAAAAATGAAATATTGAAGTCCACAGTATTTTCACCGTATGAACGTGCTCGTGCCATTTTCGCCCAAATCATAAACAGTGATATTATTCTAAATCTGGATTCTCACATCAGTTAAACAACAATATGCTGATGCAATAAAAGATTATAATATGAAACGTCATGCGAAAAAACGCGTTGACAAAACCCAATCGTGTATATGAGATCAAAGTGAAAAATTATATGGAAAAAAATAAATAAATAAATAAATAAAACGCCAACTCCATTGATAATAAAAAACAAATAAAAATTCAAATCCTAATATTATATGTATTATCAATTATGCAAAGCCATCATATATTAGTATTTTATATACAATGAGAGTATAAAATTCTTCTGTCATGAATGCAGTATATATATTTCATGAGCTGAGTGACACAAAAAATAGTGATATACATTGAAATATATAGAAGAATAAATAAATACATACATGTATATGAAACATGAATAATTACAATTTGTGGACTTAATTGGTATATGTGTAAAGCGTTACTGCATTACTTCTATTTCTTTTATATTTTCTTAACTAATTGTCGACACATGTCAGTTATATTATATTGATTTTTTTTTTCTAATTAATTCCGGTTCGAAAAGCGTTACCTGAAGCATTTCCTACAGTCAAATGGTCAAAGGTAATTTTTCATGATAGGTCATGCTCGGCGTGGCGCACGACATATTCATATGTGTCGCCTACGATGTTGAAGATATACATCATTCTGACCAAGATCAAACGTGGTAACGGCGTCCTCTCTGCTGTTCCAACCACCTATCACACTTTAGCTACATTCTATATTATCATATTTGCAAATCCTCTCATTGTAATCTCTTTCTTTACATATATAATATATAGATGCTTTTTATAAACTTAGCATATATAAAACCGAACGTGTATATGACTTGTGTATAAGCATATATATATATATATATAACATTTTATCATTCTGTTGATATGAATCTGCATTATATATTTCTATGTAATTCTAATAAAATATTGTCAGTAGTATAAATGTAATAATAATGTGTCCCCGAAAGAGAAACCTTCTAAGTTTTTTTGAGTCTTCCAGAGTCTTTTGCGTCTTTGTCATCTCTCTGTTAGCCGCCACAGAGACTCTATAGAAGTATATCTCTAATATATGCCAAAAATATTCTATTTAGAAAATTCAATCTTTCGCTGTGAGACTACCATCTCTCTTCTGAATTCAAAAGACGATCTCGCAACGAAAATGAAAAATATTTCTGGCCTGATGATCGATCCATATACTGCAGTCTCTATAGAGTCTCTGTGGCGGCAAACAATGAGACTATACAGAGACACTGGGAGACTCAAAAAGACTCAAAAAAAATTTCTCGGGTCAACATATAGATATATATGCTTACCCAAATACACCAACGGCCACGGCTGCTTCTCTTAGCGCCCTCTCTTGATCCATTTCAACGAGAGCTTCCGGTCGAATGGTTGCGGTATTTCTAGGCTGTCTCTCGTTCTGTACGGCTGCAACAATCCAAGGAGTTTCCTCTTCATTATTCAGGCAATCCTTCCATGCAGCCCGAGTTAGTTGGATGGCTGCAGGAATCCAATGGGAGACAATAAAAGGATAACACGAAAGAGTGAAAGAAAGGGAAAGAGGACAAGATAAAAACGAAAAATATGTTGGATTGAAATTATATTGACGGAACGGATATATATATATATATATATGTATAACAATATATCAGTTATTTCATGGGTATATAATAATATAATGTAATTAATAAAGTTATATATCATTATAATAGATGTATAGATTTTTTTTTTCTATATGTATTGGATATATACCCCAATAAGAAAAATTATATCATTTTGAGAAGAATAATATAAAGTAATTATGTTAACATGAATAAAAAAGAAAATACATACATAAGAATGAAAATATAAAGACAGAATATGATCGAATTCACTACGGGATTCCCATGTTAAACTACTGCATGCGTCTCCCCTACCGCAACGCAATTATGTCAGAAGGTATCTGCATTTGACAGGAAGACTATAACAGACGTACCGTTTGTACCCACTGTTAGATAACGGCCTGTTGTTTTCTAGGCTCATTGAATTTGTGGCAAAAACATTTCAGTTAATGAGACGCACACTTTCGCTTTAGTGGATATTATATTAATGTTTGAATATACTAACATAAGGATATGTTTGTTCAATAGGAGATATAAATTCATGAAATTCAACACTAGTATAAAACTATATATACATACTTACTTAATATATATATATGTATGTATATATATATATGTAAGATAAGAGAGATAACTCGGACTTAACTCACAATTATTGCGTCTATAATAGGTATAAATGATTGTTTCAACAAACGTATAAGCCTATGTATAGGTATATACGTTTTAATAATACGTGGTCGAACACGTTACGTCATCCAACTGATTATTCCTCTCTTAATTCCTTCTTCAAATACATCGATGTATTATTTGTTTATGATATCATAAAGATAAAATATTTTCATAATTAGTCAAACTCATATATGAATAAATGAATATCTCTTTCAAAATGATTTCATTCACATGAGTTCCTTCGCACCCCTGCCCTTTCATTTTCCTAATTCTTTCAGTACTTCTCTTACTCTTGTACACTTTTATCATCCTAGGTGAAACAAAAAAAGAGATAAAAAAATATGTAATCGTATTGCAGCCGCCTCATTTGCATAGACACAACGGGAAGTCCCACATGTTTCCACCAAAATGCGTCCACGGTGTACATGCTCGTATGTATGTGTGTATTTATGTATTTGTGTGTGCGTATATGTATATATAGCGCATTTCACCCGCTATTTTGCACCAGTTGCCAACCATCCTCTTTTTTTCTATTTCTTTCTCTCTCTTTCTCTCCCTTTCCTCTCTATTGCTCTATACATGTCAACACCCTTTCACCATTTCTACTCGTCTCGTTTGACCATTCCGCACACTGTCATCGTCGTTGTTTCATTCTTTGTGAGTCCTGCATACGTTTATTTCCTCCAATTAACCCCTCGGGCGTTGGGCCACGCGACCGTCGCTAACGACCGCAGTGTTTACGAAGCGAATAGCGCATCGCAACGAACACTTCTTGCTCATATACACTATATGAGAGATACATCCTATATAACCACACTATGTATATATATGCATACACTTCATCCAGCATACATGATTACCACAATGAGGGTGCGACGAACTGTCGAATATATATATATAGACACTCGTGAGGGAATTTGTAAACTTTTGTGTACGGATATTTGTACAAAAGATTTTTGTGTAATTTTTTCATCATTCTCAGACTAAAATAGAATAGATATATCCTATAAAAATCGAAATTGAATGAAAATTTCTGATTTATATACATGTATAGGTATATATTGTGAAAGAAATAAAGTTGTAAATCAGTCTTGTGCCATTCGACGACAGCTAGGGAAAAAAATCCCATCCAATTTCAATGTATTTCAACATCAAGTTCGGTAATAAGAAAGTTATAGTGAGAAAACGAACAAGAATTCTAAGAGAAGAGGGAGATGACGAGTTCGGATCATGATGGTATATGGGCGTAGGTGTCGATGAGGGTTTGGAAGATATAAGGAAAAGACAGGTGGACGTAATTCTCCCTTATCTGTATATTGGTGTCGCATGGGATGAAAAATGACAATGTGTTTTATTATATGTATATTAGAAAAATTTGATTCGAATCAAAAAATTAACTTTCTACTTTTTATTTTTTGCACATAACTCACTTCCCGAGAGAATAATTTTTGAGTCTTTTTGAGTCTCTTGCGTCTCTGTGGTAGCCGCCACAGACTCTTTGAAGACGCGAGAGGCTCGATCTGGAAAACTCAATAAGACTCAAAAATTTTAATCTCGGGTTATATTTGGAATGTAATACTGAATAAAATTATTTAAAAATTTTTTGCATCAGGTACATGTTTACTCAATTTTTCATTTAGTTGTTGATATTTATTACATACCATCTTTGTTCATTCCCATTTGCATGCATTTTTTTAAGCGACACGCTTGACACTGATTCCGATGTGCTTTATCCACAACACATCTTCCAGTTCCAGCTTGACACCTGAAATCAAAAAATACACATATATATATATATATATATATTATCCAAATATAAAATAAAGAAATAAGAAAAAATGTTAATAAAGATAGAATTATGTAAAATAGAGAAAAAAAAAGAGATATATTCTCTCAGTAATTTTTTCTCTTGTTAAACTTTCGAGTGCACTCTCTGATGTACTTTCGAAGAATTGGTGAGGGTGACAAATGAGTGCCAGTGCGTACCTAAGAAATAGCGTTAAATTAGATTTACTTTCATTGTTGGGTCGTAACCCCGTCATAGTATTGTTGGTGATGCGCCGCAATACACATAAAATTCACTACAATCATGCCATATGTTCTACTATACCTATTTATTTATTTAAACAAATAAATAAATACATATATATATAAATTAATGTTGTGTCTGTAATATTACGTACGTAGTTGTTTAACAAATACCTATATACCATATTACAATATACTATTATGCTTTTTTCCATATCCGCAGGTATTATATATCTAAGAGAATTTTTAGTTATATGTTTACAAGTATATATATATATATATACCTATATGTGGCGTGATCTATATACCGAAAAGAAATTCAGCTTATATGTATACAGCGGACAGTGATAGCTAATATATGTATATATTCTATCACTTCATATGCATATATATGCATATATAGATGTATAATGACTGTAAAAAAAATGTATAATTACGCAGGAAAACGACGGGAGATTGTTGCAGTGGAAGTTGTACTATCTTGTCCTGAGGCAATGAACAACGCGTCGCATCAACTCGAGGGTGCGTAACGTGGCGTGGCCTCTGTAGGGGTCGCACAAATTGATTTGCGTTCACACCCTATGCACTGATGAGAAAGCGAGAAAATGTATATACTCGTCTTATATATAAAAATCTGTGCACAACTCCTAAATGCATATATATATAATTCTTATATACAATAAATATACTATATGTTATGTATACTAAATTGGTCTGATCGATATTAATGAATACAAATTCTATGATGTATAATATTATATATTAAATTTAGGAAATAGTTATTTATAATAAAGAAACAAAATTGAATTAAAAAAAGTTAAGAAAATTCACATTATGCGAGACATTTTGATATCAAGAGTGGATTTAATTGCATCTGTTCTGATGATGGGACTTTGAATACTACAGTCGATAATCCCACGATTGTGGGCGTGAGTTGACACGCATCTGTCGAACGAGAAATAATTTTAGGGGACAGAGACGAAAAACAAAAAGAAAATGAGAAAGACATGAGTCCACTCCCTTCAAAATAATTGATTATCTGATGTACAGAACACTTCACTTATTGTCTTCTGGAATAAAAAATTAGTTGAGTATTGACTAGAAATCAAACAAAAGTTAACTCAACATCATCATTAACAGTAATTTCATCAATTAAGCATGTCAAAAGTTTTCAGTTTTTTAATATTTAAATGTATAACCGATGGATGAGAATTCTTTCATAATTCTTACCCAATATACACATGGTCTCTAACTAAATCTGTTGTATATACTTCCAAAATCCCTCATAATTCAGTGTATATCCATGTATATATTAAAGTTGATGTTGACAGAATAAAAAAAATCAATAACTCTGATGTTGTACTTACATTCAAGTCACGCAGCGTATAAAAGTCAGACGTCTATATTTTTCAAACGTTTGTGTTCAACGAGGTCAATATATATTCGTTTTTCTGTTGATCGTTCACATCATTATTATCCACATCTGGGGTGAATCAAGTAGAGATAGCAAAACCACACAAAAATTTTCTCGGCAAAAAATCGGACTAGCAAAAAGATGACATATATATATATGTCTATATACATATGTCTACATATATATCTATACAATATATAAGGTTTATATTATGCTCAATTGGGAAGGATTTGATGAAGATGAATGATCCACATCTCCCTAGAGATATTAAAAGTTTATCCAACACGTTTCTCTTGTATATATGTACATGTTTTCGAACATCTGAACCTTTATCGTCCATGTCCCTCTGCTGCACGATAAATTTACTCGTGCATACAACCACCACAACATCGAATTATAATGCCGATCCTTGGTCGGTGTGCATTGTTGGTGGTATTAAGGATGAGCCCACTCTCGACCTGGACCACATGGTGCTTTCAATATACAATATACAGTTCAGTTCCACGAATCGACTGGTATAACTTTCAACGCATTCACTACTATCTATGTTCACCAAAGTGTATACATATGTACACTTGTCTTTTACTTCAATATGTATAGAAATCACTAACCAAATGTTTAGATACATATCATAGACAAAATTAAAAAAATATGTATATATACATGTATATATATGAACGAGGCACGTAGCACAGGAAAACAGCGTGTAAGCGTAATATACGTGTGCATGAATTTATGCATGTATAATGCATGTATAATGTATACATGTAGAGAATGGTCGGCTGGGGCCGAGCAGGTTAAAGTAATAGAATCATTTAGAATATTTCACGGTTGTTGAGCTTGATGGTAATCTCTCGTGGATTATATCTTACAAATAATTATCTACATATAATATATATGTTAATATACTGATGAAATATTCTTCTCAATTTCACGTACAATTATTTCAACATTACTTTTTTATTAAGTGTACAGGAAACAGTTTTTTTCTGAAAAATTAATTATAAAAAACAAATTTAAATCAACATAAATTATAATCAACAAAATGAAGAAAAAGGAAAGCCATATAAGTAACACGTCTATAATTGATATCTTCATTATTTTTCTCAAATTCCATAACTCTTTAACAAATGAATATAAATGTTGAGTCGACTAGAAACCTCATAGAGAAAAAAAAAGGGGGAGGGTGAATAACATGTTCCAAAATTAAATTTTATAACTAGAGCCACATACTATATATAAAAAGATAAAACTTACCGATAAATTAATTTTCTGCGAACGCTTCGCTTGAAAAATCCACTACAGCCATTGCACGCGAGAATTCCATAGTGTTTTCCAGAACTCGTGTCTCCACAAACAACGCAAATAAGTCCAAGACTTCTAGTTGGTTTATTACCACTGTGTTGTGATTGAGATTGTACCTGGTGGGTCTGATGGTGCTGTTGATGTTGTTGGTGTTGCTGTTGCTGTTGTTGTTGTTGTTGTTGTTGTTGTTGTACTTGGAGTAAATGCGGATGACTATTGACTAATGCTGACATGTAAGGTGATCGTGTTAATGGAAAGTCTGTTGGAATGCCGCGACACAGAGGCACTGAACAATCTTGAACTGAACGTGAAGCATATGGATCATGATTTGAGGCTGATCCAGTTGTTGCTAATGGGCTATAACGTTCAGGTAGTCCTGGAGAAATAACACTCGATTCAGCAGAGTCTATAAACAAAGTTATAAACATATTTTATGAGGGTTTGAAAATTTTCAACTGAAAAAATAATTATTCTTGATGTACATATAGATTCCTAACAATGAAAAAGATAGATTAGAATTATATATATAAAGTACAAATTGCGGTATTTCCGAATTTCAATTACATTCGGGATATACGAAAACATATAAACCTATATATAATGAATATTTATATTTATGTGAATTATAAGCAACTGTTCGATATATATATTTGCTCACATCACTGACAAGCAGACATGAATAAATGAAAAAACAAAAACATATTGCAACGATTATTATCCCTGATATGAATATCATCCGCCAGACTTTACACAAATGTGACTGATATTGCGGAAGAATATAGTGACTGTGAACACAATTGAATAATAACATTATATTTACGTACATATATGTATATATAATATATGTCATAGTATCTATATATATTTGTATAATTTCTATTCGTATATACATATATAATATAATATTCTAGGAGATATATATGGATAATAGAATCAAAGCAACTTCAAATATAGGCAGATTACATAACATGAAAATTAATCCTCGATGCTATACCGTTCACTTTTTTTATTTATATTTGAGGGTTGCCAACAGCGCTAAGGGGAAAAAGAGCACATGCATAAATGCAAAGCCACGTTTTACATATACATGGTTCAATCAAATATATCATTTATGGTTACAACCCAATATGTCTACAATAAAAATCTAATGTATCTGTTATTGTATGATGTAAAATTATAAATTAAATTAAGATGTCGACATCAATTCATCTGTATATCTCGTTGGAGTAAAATTCATTGCTGTGTGTGCATGCCGCAAGTAAATTTTACGAGCTTAATTTCTATCAATTATACCATCGTAAATTGTAAGCACTACTTGGGGGATGCATATAGTTTGAGAGATATACATTTCAAATTTCTGAGACGATTGCTCATTCCACTTGGCATTCTTACCCTCAAGGGATCTCTTCCTGTACTATTCTGTTACCCTACAAAATGTCGTTTTTTTTTTTCAGTAAAGAAGCTTATAGTGGGTATAAAATTTGTATAAGATTTTCCAACATCATTTTTTTTTCGGCTCGTCTACAAATACCATATTTACATGGAGAAATGAGTTTTAAAACTTTATTTGGTCTTTAATTATCAATAAATAATATATTTATCTTATTAAAGATTAATTAAACTCTTAGATAATTTTATAAACAGAAAAATGTTATAATTTTTCTTTTAATTCAATATGTCCACTGTGTAGGCTATATATA
>JAQQBR010001834.1:3954119-3975767 GCA_030347285.1 Microctonus hyperodae
GCGTCAACAGGAACGAGGAAGAAAAAAAACATAACAATGAATGGGAGTGAGGTATGGAAAGATAGAGAGGGAGAGGGAGAAAAGAGTAAAGATATATACCTACGTCTCTAAGAAACCGAAGACGCTCAGGTGAACATACAAGGCAAAAGGTAAAATGATGAGAGGCGAGCTGTTGGTATCACATTTCAGCCTATTATGATTCTGAATAAATCAGGCGAAAGAGAAGGTAACGTGAGACCAATATACACCCCACGTACGTCTCGCTTACTCTATCTTGCATATAGACAACAGAATCATACATGTAGAAAAACATTTGCACGCACACACACACATCAATTTACATGATTATTAAATATAGAAGAGTTCAGTGATGAAAAATAAACATGATAGATAAAAAATAAATTATCGAAAACAAATTTAGGATTTTCATTTTGATAGTATATAATCCTGATTGAATTAGGAAAATTTATTTGATGCAACAACGTATCCATTATTCTTATTTAATGTTTGAATATTTCTATAAATGTAATTATAAGAATTTTTACTATAAGCGATTATTGCCAACACAAGAAATGTGAGTATAAAATCACACATGATATGCTTATTCATTCAAATTGTATTCTGTTGCATAATATTGCATATCTCATGGACATCTAATATACACATGCCGTACATGTATAGCATAACTATTATTTATTACATTAGTCGGTATAATCAGAATTTATTCGGCTATGAGAGAAAATCATTTGTTATTTGTTCAATTATTGATAAATATATATACCTTTATTTCATCCTCGAACAATTCCTTCTTCACTTTAATGAGTGATGATACATTTGAATGAGTGGGATGAGATACAAAAGATGATGTTGACCATTGCTGTTTCATAGATGTTATTTGTCGAATTGTTATACCAGTGATGGTCTTTGCGGTGTTTTTCTCAAGTGATGATAACAATAATGATGATTTATTATTCATTACGTTTTGCTCAACATATTAATTTCACTAATAATCACATATTCAAAGTTTAATAACTTTTTCTTCATGCGCAAATATATGAAAAAAAAACAACGCTATTTTCAAATTTATATTTTTCACAGGATTTAACATATTTTCATCTATTGTTAGTATAGTTAGTTTTTATGTATTTTGTCCATACTGATTTCTAATGTATCCATATCATACAAAAAAAATCACATAAATCGTAAATTTTATTGAATTCAGCATGGTGATTTCCAAAAAGTTTAAGTACAATAAACATGCGCATACATATGTATATATAACCATGTATACGCATTTACATAAAAAATGTATTCAAATGAAAATTTTATTCCATTGAACTAAGAAGTATCATATGGAATTATATAATACACGAATGAAGGCGACTTGAATGATATTGAATATGTCGAGTATCAAAGGTTCCTCTGTTATCTACATTTCAGTTAAATGAACACGTTTGTCTTCGGCACTTATATTGGTTGTATTGTTTATTTTTCGTAAGTTCATGTTATAATATAAACGCGTATGACGCGCACATTATAACGCAATGATTATTTTTGAGCACATATATAGCGATAAAAATAACTTTTAGGTATTGACAGATATAAGTATACTATACCGAACCATTTGTAGTATAAGTTCAAACATAAATTTATGAAAATATTAATAATATTGATGATGATTTTTTCAATATTAATATATGGTATTTATATATCTAGTTATATGTATTTCCAATACTATGTATTTTATGACTTTAATTCATCATCAGAGACAATAGTTGTACCAATAGATATTGTTTGCGATTAAATGGTACATGGACTGGCGGCTGACAATGCAGGCCGTATAACTACTATGCCGTAAATCGACGACCCACGTTAACTAAAGTCTCTCCCCACCAATCCCACCATCAGCGTAAAGGAGTGGGACAAATCAAAGATGAAAGGTGGGGAAGGTTGCTACGTCAATTTCGCGGTTAAATTTACATACCTATTATTAATTCGGGGTGAGTTCAAAGGTAAAAATTTAAAAATATCGTTTTTTTCTTCTTTAATTTACATAAATTTAATGAGCTCACATACAAAGATTTTGGGAAGCCTATATAAATGAATGTGTACCCAAAATTTGTTTAACATATTATACATTGATAATTTCTGTGCATAATAGTGATTTTAAGTACTTCCATAGTACCTGAATATTCTTTTTGATATGTACTTGATGTGTATATAACGTATATATAAATTTATTGGAAATTATCTATAAAAATATTATAGTAAATATTTTATATAACGCTATAAGTAATGAATTGAACCTTGATGAATAATTTAACGTAAATAATATTGAAAAAAAATATGGGTGGATCGACGTGATTATGGATATTGAAAAATTAATCAAGTTAAATGTATTATTGTTTTTGTTGTAAAAATCTTTGTATGCTATTTGATTACACGCATGTACATATTAGACGACATTCAAGTACGTAAATTTTTCGAAATAAAATATCTAAAGAATTTTCGTAAATTCTTGAATACATATACTGCCAAGATAAACTTTTTGTTTCAATCTCTACTATCAGGTGGTGTTTATATTATGCCACTACTGGGCACCCAATTTATGTTTCATAATTTATTTTTATAAAAATCACAATTACTCGATAATCTAATATTTTCAAGATTGGAACCGCCGAATTTTATTGCGTTGAGCGCGTTCTTTCATATATTTTTTATGATGATATTGCAGTTGTTCCGTTGCATGATAACGTTTAAAGTGTGCCTCCTTCTGCAACTAAACACACATCTAAATTATTCATTATAATGATTAGTCGTGCCGCAAAATGAACGAAAACGAGAATTTCGAAACGTATGTATGAATATTATAGAATTAGATGATAACAATGAAAATAAGCGCACGGATAAATGAAGTAAAATAAAAAAAATTATGTGTAGAATATCTGGGAAACAATCTGAAAACATTTTTTATTTTTACAGAATGAATAATAATAAACTAAGTCTGCAGGCATAATACTCAATATATATATACATATATATATATATATATATTAAATATTTATTCATATAAACATACATATACACAAAGTCATTGAATTATTAATTAATAAGAATTAATATTATAATTTATATATATTAATAACTGTTATGTAGTGCTCATAATAATAGTGATATGATATGCTCACGTTTTTTTTTTTTATAATTTTTAAATTAGCAAGAATATACACTGCATTCTGATGTTAATTAAGTGAGATTAATAATTTATTTTCATCGGTATTTCGAGAAAATAATAGAGGTACACTTTCTGAATATACATGACAGCTGAGGTTCTTATGACGATCGTATGAATGAGGATGAATATAGCAGACAGAATTCTGTAGATTCGTATTGGATCGTGTAGTAGCTTGCCTTATTTCATGGTTTGACCTACCTTCCTGCTGTTGTTTTGATGTAGCATCCAACAGTGATCTTGTCCTATCTGGGAAATACATATTCAACTACCACAATATATATACATACACATATATATAATGAAACAACATACTGAAATTAAATACTAACAAATATATGACAATTTATGTATAAACATGAGTAAGGAAAAAAAAATATGGATAATTCTTGACAGTTGCTGAGATCATATTTTTTAATATACATTCAATAATTGTTTGCGAAAGCTTTTTTTTTGTAAAAAATAGAGAAACTAATTTGATGAAAATATATATTTACTCACTGTTAAGACATTCATTACTATTTGCGAATTTTTCGGTACATTTTTCATCTTTAACGCGGGATACTAAAAACATTGCAGTGGCACCAATTATTGGTGGAATACCAGAAAGAATAAATGGAATCGTATATGAATCTGAGAATTGTTTGAAAAAAATATTATTTGTTTATATACCCATTGGATGATACATATTTAATATAAATTAAATTTTACCAGAATGTTCATATATTAAACCAGCGATTGGTGGACCAATTGTCAAGGGAATGGAGCACATGCCTAAAAGGCAACCAATTGCTTGAGTCGCACCGTTTTTTCCACAAATATCAAATGCTATTGGCCCTAGTAATGAAATGAAGCAGCCATCGAATAATCCCATGAATAACGTTATAACCAATAACCATGCGTAATACGGTGGAGTCAGTGGTAATAGCATTGTTAAAATGCCGATGCTAACGAATGAGATCTGACAATGTAATTCAATTAAAACATTTATTAAAATATTTATTTTTATAAAAAAAAAGTTGATAAATAAAATTAAATAATTATTTAATTTTATTTATCAACTTTTTTTGTCAAGATGTCAAAACATGTCAAGATAAATTATAATTTATCTTGACATGTTTTTTTTTTTACCTATTTATATATTCATGTACCTGTTGTAGTAATATTCGATTAATTCGAGGTAGATCTGCAATATAACCAAATACTAAACGTCCAATACCCGATGTTATACCAATACACATTACTGGTAATTTTTTATCTGTATCCCGGCCAAAGACATTCACTACAAAATTACCAATGTGAACATATGGTACAAAATATCTGGAAAAAAAAAGAAAAAAACCAAGTTTCCCATTATATATATTATTAAGTATTTGTGATTTACAATTTTTTCTTGTTTTCATTTTTTTATCTCTCTCAAAATGAGCTTATTACCCAAACAGTGCTATCGGAATCGCACTAGCCCAAACAACATAACGTTTTTTCTTCCAAATCGATACGTTTATCAATTTTTTCAACTTATGAATAAAATTGTCGCGCTGAGTGTTGTCATAATTTAATGTTGTTGTTGATTTATCATTCACTAACAAGTCAATATTTTATTATTAGACAATAATTGAATAAAAAAAATGAGATGAAATAAATAAATAAACAAATAAAACTGTGAGAGATAATGATAATTTACCAGGTATAGGTTTGAAAAGAACTGCACACATCATAACAATTGATGTCAATATAGCTAAACTTCTCAGTGTACCTTCTAGGCCAAAATTTTTGAGTAAAGCTCCCATGAAGTAAGGCATTATAATAGTGAATATTGAACTTCCGGCTGTCACGATTCCATTAACTAAACCCAAACGTTGTTTAAAATAATGGCCCAAAATAACTAAACTGGGAGTGTAAGCCAGACTCGCCCCCGATCCATACATAACACCGTAAGTCAAGTACAAAATTTCGACCTAAAATGTATTCAAAAAATAATAAATATGTAAATAAATAAATAAATAAATAAATAAATAAATAAATAAACAAATATATTAATGAAGTTATGAATTTTGAAACTCAATTGACCATTAAGATAAATTTATTTTACTTTGTGCGAAAATATCGATGACAATAACATTCCACCAAATGCCAATGCGCCACCAATAAATGTTGTCATTTGAATACCAATTTTGTCCGTGAGTATTCCGGCAATCGGAGACAAAAAAAATGTTGTGCCAATAGTCAATGAACCAACAAGTGCTGCAATTAAAATAATATAGTGAATAAATTACATTCAATTGAACAATATTTAAATATTACGATAATACTTTAGATGTCTGGTGTCTCCAAACAAATATCTAATATATATTTCATATGTACATGAAGCAAAGATAATCATATGAAATTCAGGACGAGTGTAATATTTTTATTTTCAAGAAAATTATCAAAAATGATTAATGATGTAAGAATAGTAGAAAAATTGTATGTATATTATTGCATATTATTGGTAGATTGATTATTTTATGTGTATTACTTTAACGAGTACAAGATTAAAGAATTCATTTGGCAATGACGTTACTTGAGCTCTATTAAAATTAATATTACTGTAATTGATGATTAATTCTGACCGGAGACTATACATTAAATAGAAGCGCTTTATTCTATTGTATTTATTACTCATTGTACAATGACCGAGTTTAATCAATTTCATTATTATTATCATTATTCATTTCACTATTATTGCCAATATGATCGGAAGTTGTAAACAAATTAATCAAAGTTATCATATATATTTAAATGAATTTGCATGGTACATGAACCGCCACTATTATTAATCCATTCAGCAATTCATTATTTTTCATTCCATGATTAATTAAATGATCAATTATCATTTCGCATTTTTTTTTATTAAAGATAAAATTGTCACAATTAATTAAATCAATTTTTCAAATTTTTTCGAATTTTAATCAGTATATTACCACTAATATAATTGTTCAAAGGTTATTGAAAATAATAACTGAAAAAAAATTGACTGTATGATGTAAGATTCGAATTTGGTTTCAATAATATTTTTAGTTAATTAAATTATGTACTCTTACAATGCTGGGTTTATGGAAAATCAACTTTGTGAATTATATAAAAAAATATAACTAAGCTGATGATTTGAATTCATAATGATTTGGTATTAAAAAATTTCAAATGCTACAGATAAGATGAAATTATTATATACTGTCGTTAATATATATATACAATGAAAATTTTCAATTTAAAAGAGGCAGCTGATATACAGAGAGGTCAATAACTCTGCCATGTTACAATTAAATATGAAACGATATATGTATATACTTATAAATGCAAATATATCTACATGTACACGGTGCGAAATATAATGCGATAATCCAAGTTCATTGACCAATTTGTGTGGTATTAAGCAATACTTTTATAGGACGGAAAAAAAAATGAATTTAACAGGAAGATAAATCAAATGAGATAATTGTGATGACAATAATACAGTGAAAAATGAAAAACAATAATAATATTCTTAGCTTATAAAAAGAAAACTAAATCCATATAATTTTTTGAAAGTAGTGAAACTATAATATTCTTAAGTTTGGTAATATTTTTACAGCTCGCAATCATCTACATTATAATTTGATACTTTTTTTTTTTTGTCTAACTTTGCACTTTTATCGCAAAATGATAAGAAAAGTGATCATTATTATTATTATTATTTTTTTTTTTTGTAATATTTATTTATAAATTTTATTATGAAGAAAATTGTTTTATAAATTTAATTTATGAAACAATTTGTGTTTAAAAATCATATAAATTTATTAAATTTGAGAAAATATTAATTGTATTACATATAAGTATATCCGATCAATCTCAATGTCTTATGTTATAAACTCACCAGCTTTTGCATTTACTTCAGTTTCACCGAATTCTTCCAATTTTTTAATGAGCTCAAGAAATATTAATGAATAAGAATTGATAACACTGAACAGTATTCCATTGATAGTAAAACTACCGATCATTATTGTCCATGCTCTAATACCACCGTCAGGCGGCGTATATTCCGTTTTTGATTTTTGTTCTTCAACGTTATCATTATTTTGCTGTGATAAGTTAGTCTGCAGAACAACGTCAAACTTAAATTCATCTGTAGTCTCAATGACAGATAGTGATTGTTGATTATTTAAAAATAGTTGTTTTTCATCAATGTCATGATCATTTAATTTTTTATTATTCAATGTTTGCTCTGTACACACAATAATTTTATCTTGATTATTCATTACATATTTTCTATTTGAAATTTGGACTGAATTCATATCAACATTCGAGTCCAAATATCCTGTAACCGTCATAGTTTTGAATCTAGACGTCTATCAATACGTTTATGCTCTATTCCAATTTGAATATTTATAAAACCCTGCAAATATTTAATATTTTGATGAAATCAAATTTATAACGTAAATAGATATTAATTTGTTTCTAAATAGTTATAGCAGTAGTAAATACTAATACGTAAATTAAAATTCACATAAATAATAAAATTAATGAATGATTTTTAAAGATATAAGGATGTCTAGATAAATTATATATAACTTATAAAGTAGAATAATTTATAGGTATATCACATAATAAGATGAAATACACCATCGCAATGAAAGAGAAAAAGGTTCAAGTGAGTAAGGCACCTTAAATCTAGCTTCATGTATATTTAAATTTAGAATTTTATTGTAGTTTATTAATGCCCATTTGACGTATTACATTTTATATTTTTTATTATTACTTTGCAGTCGAATTACTTCACTATAAATTGTGAATGTTATAATATACTAACGAATTGAAAAATATGAGAAAATTACTACTTTTTTATCACTAGAATGATCTGATCTTATTATTTATTTTCAATTTCGGAAATGAGGACTTGAAAAATGAAACCCACAAAAAAAAAGTGCTGAGTATTTAATGTACGTATATATATAAATATGTATATACATATATTAATATATGTGTGTGTGTGTGTGTATTCTGAAATGTAAAAAAAGAAAATAAGTGTGTGATAAATTGAATGGATAGACTGTGATAAGAGAACGCGATGACACTTATGCGTTAGCATGAAGATTGAGACTGATCGCGTGGGACGTTTTATGAAGAGTAGTTGATGTACATTACGCTTGAAAAACTAATACTGAATTTACGAAACTTCCATATATATTATATATGCATGCATTCAGAATTAACATTATGTCAATACACTAGTATTTTTTTTCTCCCTCTTTATTATCATTCGCGTGTTTCTCTTTTTGATTGATTTATCCCGACTTTACTCATCACTTCTTTCATGCTCATTGTTATTTCTCATTTATAAGAATTTATCGTATAGGTTTGGATTTGCAATAAATTCGATCACGAAGTATCATACAATATATTATTAAAAACTGTTATACACTGTATATGTATTACATCCAAATTTTTTTAAGAAACATGAATAATTTTGTACATATATATATATATGTATAATTGAACTCTATTACAATATTATATCATTTATATTGTACAAAATACAATATTGAATATTCAATAAATGAAATGTATGAATATATATGTAATATCCTAAAAGCCTATGTATATATTATAAATATAGATCGATATTCATACGTATGTTGCGTTGTGTGACCTAATTTGAGATTACTATGTGTGTATTCAACTTTTAAAAATATACATGTTCATGTCCATATTATGCGAAATGATTTAATTTCAAATGTTTTCAAATACCTCTAAAAAATTTTTTTTTCGCAATGATGGGAAAGTTTAATGGTAATAATTACATTCACTAAATTACCATAGTTATCACAATGTGCGAATATGTATACATATATGATGTAATTACACTATATTAATAGAAAAAAACCACCAAAGTTCTACACTACTGGAAGATAATATTATTAATTGCTTAATACATGTATTTATACTGCATGCTCTATATTTACAAATATGGTTCAACATATATTACTGATTGGATTGACGCATCACTGTATAGTGCATATAAATGTTACTTTTGTAGTACATATTAAGCTGGGTACACACTAGGCGAACGAAGGCAAAAGAATTCTTTCGTGTAAATTTATTTAGCGTTCGATGTGAATTTTGCTTTGCCGTCCATACTGCTATAGAGCAAATGTGAATGAATTCTTTTATCGATGTTTGTCTATTTTCGCTGGAATTATGATAATATACATATTCACATATAGCTCGTAACTGTTTGTACTGTGCGGTATACCCGTTCACACGAGAAAAGAGACATTTTCCTTTGATGTACTACTTGGCGAACGAACCCTTGCGAACGCAGACGGAAATGTTTTTCATACGTCCACACCGAAGGAATTTTTTCGTATCTGTTCGTTCGTTTTCATTCGCCTAGTGTGTACCCGGCCTTACAGAACTATTCTTGTTCAAATCAACTTCTGCACCACCACCACCACCATGTACACACTATTGAACCGCCAGAGTGCGTCACGCGGTGGCTAAAAAATGAAAGCGCGCGCAAACTTTAGCTTTTAGTTTATAGAGCGCCATTTCATGTATAAATTTAAACGTACCTTATGAATAATATTTTGCACTTATAAGTTATTTTCTCAATTGAACACTTTATAAGAGTTAATTCAAGAACAAAAAGTATGGAATGTTTGTAAACATTTATACAACACTGTATTTCATATATTTTACAATATTATATCCATATATATGCAATCATTATGTGTTTTACAGGTTTCGTTTATAAACTAGACGCAGAGTAAACGCATGATATACCATTAGTTGAAATTTCGCCTCAAATCTTTTATTGGTGTATTTTGTATATCAATAAACGCTCTCGTATACAGGATCAATTACGGGTGATAGGGAATTTAAAGCCGGCTCTATAGCATACAAATTAATGAGAAATTTATTGATTAATAGAAATTTTTTGTCATTAGGCATAATTAATGATATTTCTTCATCATTCATTGATATAAAGTGATGTGGTGAAATGATGAGTCGATGAACGAATGATAAAGGTTGAAATTGAGCGTTCGATAAAATATTAAATCCCCATCCCAATACTGCTTTATCTTTTTTTAATTTTTTTGAATTGTGTGTGATTTTATAAGTGTATTTAAATCCATCAAATCCTTTGATATTCGAAATTTCAAACGGCATTGACATAGCATCCGCAATCTCTAATTTTTCTTTTGTTAATTTAATTGTCGCATTAATGTCATTATATTTTAAATTTTCATTCGTTCTCATTAATCCTACAGTTCTATCATATTGATGTATATAAAAAATATTCAGTGGCATTATTAAGGCCTTTAGCAATATTATGTAATAAGATTTTTCTTCATCGAGTAAATTTTTATTCACAATTACACCTTGCAATCCAGACTTGTTAAATTGAATTTCAAATGTATCACATAATTGTGTATTTATGCAATTAAATAATGTCGATTCGAAATTATTTCGTTCTCTGAAGTTGATATTACTATTTGATAATATCTCTATATATTGCCGCGCAGTAAAATCATTTAATTTACAAATAAGATTTGTAATACTTGAATTCTGACATTTCATCGTTGCTATCATTTGTCCATGAATAATAGTTTTGTTGTGAAGCTCTTCCATATATGTTCTTGATACGTTAAAAATATACTGAGGACCATGATAGACACTAATGTCATTAACGGGAAATCGTGCCACTGATGAAAATAATAAAAATAGAGTAAACAAATAATGTACATATGTACGTATATATAATGAATAAAACACAATAATGATAAATTATATATGAAAATTCAATTAAGTATTATTTTATATGACAATAAAAAATATAATAATACAAACTTACTTAATAAAAATGGAATTATGAATTCAGTCATGATGGTGAGTTGTAGCCCAATGTTGCCTTGTCAATGAAGTTCTTCGTGGCAATAAAACTGTCTTTTATGTATTTCGCTTGGTCATCTTATGTTAAATCAGTGTGTGGGGTATTCAATTATTCAATTGACCCTTAGCACTGTTCATCATTAGTTGAAATAAAAGTACTTATTAGTTATGGTTATACCGAATTCTAAAATAATCCATTATTTTTCACTTATTCCGACTATTACGGGAGTTTGATGTTAACCAATATAATATTGATCATTAATGTATAAAATATTTATCTCTAGTGCTTTATTATTTCTGCAACTTTATATTGTATTCTTAGTTGAGATTACTCGTTCTTGTATCCTATAACACAAACATTTCTAGTTCAATTGGTGCTTTTATATCATCAGTCTAACTCAAATGTTATTTAGTGATATAATTTGATTAAATTTAGTTCTCGGAAATGCACAACATACTATATATTGAATTGACCGGTGCCCTTCATGATTATTCACTGCCATATTCATAATTTAAGTTATTATTTAATTGAATAATCAGATAATTTCATGATAAATGAAAATTTTCAAATAAAGCTCATTATTTGTGAAATAAAAATATATTTTTTAATCGTACGTCTCAAAACATGCCGTTTTTCGGACTCAATATAGACAGTGATATGGCACTTTTTTATACACATTTACTTTTCTCGGCCATATTCACTTTTTTCGGTGGCTTTTATGCAATACTGACAGAAACATAAGTTCTCGGCTGAGCCTCGGCAGCAAATTTCAGATTCAACCAAAAAAGATCAACTTCGCGGCCTTGATAAACAAATAACTATTTATTATAATGATGAATGCAATATATAAAAATTCAATTATTTAGAAAATTTAGGAATTTAATTATTTTTTCATCAAAAAAATAGAAATTAACTGTAAACCTCATTTCATGTAATAACAATATTTATCACGGTATACATCACGTAGAAATTTTAAATAAATTATTCTAATAAAAATTAGATATTTCCTTTTATTGATTAAATGTAAATACTGAAATCAAATATTATTATAATATAAATTACGATAATGAATAGAATTTGTATAAATAAAAAAAAATAAAATTAATTTTATTTTTCATTTGAATTAATTTTCATGAGAGCCTGAATTTTGATCTTTACACTCGGGACACACAGTATTGCTAATTTTTATGAGACTCAGACTCAACGACTCATCAAGAATATATTTGGTATCATCCCGCTGATTGTTAATATATACTTTAATTCTTGAAAACGATGTAAAATTATCATTGTTTATAATAATAAAATTCTCTGCAGTGTTCTACAAAAATAAAAACAAAAGCATATGTATTTTATTCAAACGTTACTTATAAAAAACATATACAAAACATTTCTTAAACAAATGTCAATTATATATTATATTAATGATAAAATTTCAAAAAATACTCACAAGTTTAATTTTAACATCCTTCGGACTGACTTTTCGTAATTCTCTCGTGGCGAAAAATGAATACCAATTATATTTATCAATGCATTCATTATCTACAACTTTTTGATCAATTTCTAAAGGTCGTGTCAGCGTGTCGTCAGGCCGCGGAATGAGAAATAAATTCATGTTTGAATTTTTGCCATTTGCTATAGCGGAAGATCGGGTAACAAAGAATTTAGTTTTACAATGCCCAAACGTAATATTAGATGTCGATTCAAAATTTCCAGTCTGTTGTTTGGACATATCCAAACCAATAACTAAAAGTCGAACGAGACTTAATATCATATTGCGGCCAACTAACTCAATATCCGAAGAAATCCATGTTGTTCCTCTACCATTTTTATTATATTCAATTTCAATGATATCTTGTTGAAGAATTTTCTTTGTCCATATATCTTCTATTATATATTTTGGCAATGGTCTTGGCTGCTTTACATTAGCAAATGTTGAATGAACTTTGGTATTGTGAAAATGACAATGGAGTGATGAATTTAATTCTTGACAACTCAACAATGTTTGTAAATTAAAATCCATATTCATACAATTCGAATCACCTGAATGAAGTGTTGTTGCATGACTTTGTACAAAATATGTTACTTCGACACCACGTTTCCATAATGGTAAACTAGGCGATTCTAATTTGGCAGCTGGTGGAAAAAAAATAAAAATAATAATTATTTATTGAATAACAATAATTGTTTAATTTGTTCACACATATACACACACACATTCATTAAATTGATTCAATAAAATCGACTAATTTTTTTTTTCTCTTTTTTTTTTTCAAAAGGATCACTAAAATACCTACCTTCAGACATGTGTAAAAAGATGTCTGTTAAAATTGGAGCTTTTAATATTAATATTAAGAGGTGGCTTAAGGTGAATTTCTATTTCTCATTTGAATAACATGGGAAATTATTTTTTTTCAATGTTATAATTTTGTAGTTCATGAACCAATTGACGGATTCAAATGACCAAAATATATTTTTATAGAAAATCGGACGCTCTACTAAAAACGATTCCGATCGTTTTTCGATTAATTCACTCCTTCGAAAGTTATTCATGGTTAAATATATAAATATATATATATATATACATATATATTGAAATTACTAACCCAGTAAAAATGGAATCAGAGTTATGATCATTATACATCGGTTGATTTACTATTCTCTACTGATTCACATAACATCAACGCATTCTCTTTTATGCCAAGTATGATCACCACTTACATTATTAATTTAATTGCGTATTTAACCTTGCCGTAATACGTCAGTGTCACGTGTTTATTAAATAAATTGAAAAATTAACTGAATTTTACATTTAGTGGTCATGGTCATTTTATTTATAATATGATATGTATAATTCATTTACACATGGCATAATGTAATATAGTGATAAAATGCTTTGTAACAATAGGCATGCTTATTATATATTTATATTTAATTAACATATCAGACAATTGGTGGCTTAGTGGGTACTGTGCTTGTACATACGATGTAAAGTCGATTCTTGACGAACGCAAGCTCAAATCTCGCCATGTAACTCTGAGGGGAACATCAAGTGAAATGAATATTTAATTAACATATCACTATAAAATTTTTGTAATCTTCCATATGATCAGCTAATATTTCTACACTTAATGGATTGATAAAAGTGAATTTGTTGCAGGATAAATTGTTTCGAGAGTTAATCCCATATAATGATCCATTATTATACTTAATTTACTCCGATTTAAGTCAAATAATTCATTTATATCTATTGTTTCACTATTGAAATTATGTTTAGACATGAAAATTTTACTTTCAGAATTAATCTAAAATAACATAAATTTAGGAATAATAATAATAATAATAATAATAATAAATAGTGGATTTGCGGATAAAGATTGTCACTGTAATGTCACTCACAAATGTGTGTTCTGTTTTTATTTACATTTCTAACCTTCTCTCCTGGGGATAAATAACTTCATGATAGTACCCCCGGTTTAGAGTAATGTCTATCTTCAAAGACTATATAAACATACTTTATAGTGGCCTATTTTCAAATGTGTTTATGTACTAATTAAAAATTATCAATGAATAAAAGTATATAATGGAAAATGAAATAATAACATGAAAAGGAAAGCCTTGTTGGAATTAATTCATTTTGCGTACATGTCAATGTGTAAAACGTAAAACGTTTATCCAATTTAAAACAATATAATGTTATTATCAAATTGTCATTCAACTTTAGTATTATACTCGTACACATATGTATATAATCATAATAGTATAACTATGTTTATTTCATCATTACAAAACTTCATATTATAATTCGAGAAGTAGTACTTTTTTTCATATTTTAATTTGCATTATTGACAAATTTAAGATAAATATAAACAATATCGATTATAATATATTCACATGAACATATGTATTACGAGTCATCATAATACACGTGCAATTTTATATTTGCTGAAATTCCTTTATGGAGAGTTCGATAGGTCCACTGAGTAAATCACAGTGGATTTACAGTGGCATCAATTGATTGTTGGACTTCTAGCCACCACGAGTAGATCACAACACACATGTACACTTATTCATATATATATGTATATAATATTATACAATAATTATTAAGTTTTCAAGCCGTCGGATATATCATTGATTACATCATCAACACTCGGTAAGAAATATAGTTAGGTTTTCTCTAGTAGAAATATATCCAGTGTAGTCAGCCAGCCAAGTGCAACAGTCTGATATGTTGGGATAATTTAAATAAAAATTAAGTACAAATGATCTCAAAATAATTCTTAAATATATAACTATTATCTTACAGTCTTAATAAAATTTAAGATACAGAATAATATAATATGTGAATGATATTCAATTAGTAATCGATGTAACCACAAAATTTTGTGGATAGTGATTATTACAAATATTTGACGATTTATATAAACTATGAATTATTTTTGATAAATATGATGATGTATACATATACAATTATATTATCATAGAACTATCAATTATAAGTAATTATTTACAAAAATTTCAATAACGTTACTGCAAAACGATATGATACATACATTCATATATTATACGTATACATATATAATATACACGAACTTTAGAATCCTTGCTTAATTAATTTCAGCTGCAGTTTATTGTCGTCATTGGGAAAACCCCATGACGCCTTACACATTTTTTTGTCTTTATATAATATTGAACTAACAATAAACTCATACATTTGTTGTTTCAAATGAACATGAATTTATTATTATATTAATATCAAAAAAAGAAACTTATTTGCGAAATTTCCGGGAAGACGATGAATATGGACACAATATATTGTATTACAATATTTTTTTTAATGGAGAGGGAAGTACACATCGGTTGGATATAAAAAGACAACTTTCCGTTCAGATCAGTATAGTATATTTTTTTGCTATATACAGTCGTCATTGTATCTGAAAATAAATACATATTATCCTGGTTATATTTGAATATAACATTTTTTTTCATTAAATTATCAAAATTAACAATTAGTTTGGATATAAGTTTTATTCTTATATCAATAATGGTAAGATTTTAATATTAATTCCATGCGTATAAACATAAATTGTGTAAAATTTTATTATTAATCAATTGGACGACTACAATAATTTTACGCAAATTTTCCGAAAGACATACTTTTGTAATATAAAAAGAAAGTAAAATGAAAGTTTATTCTACATCTTCTCATAAAGTTTCACGTAAATATAAAAATAGGTTTAATGATACATACATATCAACTCGAGCTATTGTGAGTTTTACGTAATCAAAAATATTATTAAAATTCGCAATTTTTTTATATTCTAATTAATTATGTGGTATTTATTATTATAATAGTTTTTATTTCCATTTTTGGTAACCAATTATTTCATTTTAGATAAAGTACTTGGCACTAATGGCCGTGACTTTTGTTCTGGTACTATCGCAACGGCCACCATATGCCGGTTCTGGAAATCGTTATCCAGCTGTCCTCCCACAATATATAACGTCTGAACAACATCAGAATACCATTTCATCGATAAACAATCGTATAAACATAAATGAAGAAAATACGTCAAGTGAATCATCATTTTCCATTGACTTACCAATAGAAGCTGGAGGTGATATTAACTTAATAAACAAAATTAAAACATGGCCTAGAGAAAATTGGCCTTTTTGGTATCTTAATTGGCGACAACTTGATGAACATCGTGGTAAATCTTCAACGTATTAATTCAATATTTGTCCTTCATTCAATACTGTAGTCATTTTAGAAAATTTTAATTAGAACAAATTAAATTTTTTTTTACTTAATCAATATAAAAATTTTTCAATTATTTGTTCAAATGATGATTCGATAATGAAAATGTGTAAAACAAACCCGAAAAAAAATTATTATTTAATGATTTGGTTATAATGAGTATGAACATATGTAAGTAGAAAAAATGAATAAAATGAACAAACAATCATGGTTATTATGAATATTAACCATTTATTTTACATAGATTTACTTTATCTATTATTATATTCAAAGATAAATTTTAATATTGAAGATAATGCATGTTTTATTATACGTATTACATTATTATATTCTCGGCAATATATACATATGCGTATATGTATATAGATATATTGAACCAAATGGTTGTTATATATATATATAAATATATGAATAAGTTACAGTCCATGAATAATTGAATATGCTATAATAACTTATTAATTAAATGACGTTGGCTACGAATACATAAGCGTTTGGTTACCGTTTTTATTCTCAAAGAATAAGGATACAGTGCAAATCAAGAAGTCGAATACCGCGGCAGCTCACCTAGTCAATGATATTTCTACGCAGGACTCAACAATCAGCCGTGTCAGCACTCAGCACTAGTGGTGACTAAGGGTGGAGTTTCCCTTCTCTCTTATATAACCGCTCCCTTGCTCGCTCGTTAATTCGTTTTCTCATCATATTCTCACTCCCGTTCCCTAAAATATTTGTTCCCCTTGCCAATATTTAGTGTACATACATATACAAAAATCTATTACATTTTTTCGTTAAATCTATATGAAAAAAGTATTAGAAGACTTCCTTATTAAATTTCACGCGAACAAAAAAAAAATAAATAAATAAAATAAAAGGGCTAAGAAAGACGAAAAGAGATCACAAACACCTCCGGCTTTATTTTAATCGAGTTTATATAGTTTAATTGTATATTGTAGGTATAGCTATAAATCCGGGTGATGTCCCGGATCCCGAACTATATAACGACGCACCTTGGCGAAGCATCATAATCTCTAAAAATTTATATTTAATATATGAAAAATAATTATAAAAATTTATTTTCGGTAGTATTTAAAACTGTCAATGAAATATGATATTTAATATCAAACAATGAACAATTTGTAATGAAGGTGATATTGGTGAACGAAATGTGAAATTCAATGAAGCCGACCAAGGCCAGTCAAGGCCCAAGACTACATCGCTCATACCATAAGCGCTGCTCTTAATACCAGTGTTATATAGAGCTAGATAGAACATAGAGCACGCGTTCTCTCATTCATTCGTCCACATTCTTTCCACATCTCTCCACTCAACGAATCCACTACTCCATTCGTTTATAGTCTTATAAGCGCCGTGGCAATGTCGGGGAGTGACAGCCCAACGTTTTTTCACGGTCAACCATGGTCCAGTTGGATCGAAAGAATTGGGCGTGATAAACCATTAAGTAAGTGTCAATTGCTATATGTATTATGAGTGGATTCTATTGTGATTTTACGTGATTATTGTGACAAAATTATGTTGAATAAAAATGTTACGATTAAGCATCGAACTAACATAACCTAGAATTTTGTAACACCAATTTAACACTCGTTACTCCTTTGTTCTGATTCATTAATTGTGATTTCATACGCAATATTTTATTTATTAATATAGCTAATTTGTTTGAAATAAAGTTGATGTAATGTGCAAATTTGATGAAAATGAATTGGATAAAAACAAAAATAAATGTTATTTATTCATAACTGCACATGACCCCATTACGTAATTTGTATTCGTAGCAGTATGTAAAAATTTATACATTTTTTGATCTTGACAGCAAGAAAATTACCTTTTAATTATATCATCTAACTGAAAAGTAGGGTAAACATTCAACTATGTTGTTCACAAATAATGTTTGTACAATTCGAAAATTTTCAATAGTAACCAAACAACTGAACTTGATTATTGTCATAAATAATGAAAATTAAAAATTTATATATATTATAACTTTAATGTAATTCAAATTATATTTTTTTATTCAATACTTATATATATATTCTCATAATATTCAAATTACTTTTTTTAATTATTTTTATTTTATTGCATATAATTAATGGAAATAATAAATTTATTGTTGTTTAGGTGATGATGAATCAGATACAGAGCCAACGAGTTCTGTCACACGTCTCTCTGCAGATGGTAAGCGCTCAATATTTTCATTTATTTTACTGAAAATATAGAAATCATAGTTGAAGAAAATAAACTAATAATTTCATACGTCAATTATTAAATCATTCTATTCTTTAGTGGCCAAAGGTTATATTTATAATTTTCAGACATTGATTTATATGGATTTTGTCCGGAGAGAGATACATTTTATGGTGTCGTTTGTGAAATATGTAATGCTATTGTTAAACCACAAGCACTCATTCAACACATGGGTATGTTAATGAATTATAATTTCAGTTGTACTTTCGTTGATTTTATTAATTTGTTAAAATATAAAAATCACAATTCTCATGTGTAATTTTTAGAGAGTCGACATTCATCTGGGACAATTAATTTACCGCCACCTTCAATACCTGCGTCAAAAGCCCCCGTGAAAACTCCATATTGCAAAGTTTCAAAGCTTACAAAGAAGACACAATTATCATCACAACCATCCTCAACAGGAAATAATAGTGGCAATAGTACAATTAATGCCAATACAACAACAAACACAGAAATTAATCATACATCAATCAAAAGAAATGTAGAGCAAGGACATCTCCAATCACTTTTACTAAACAATTCACCGCGTTCACCGCTAGAGTCGATTAATTTTACAACGACAAATATATCAACAGCCACAGGCAGCATCAACATATCAAGTCCAATTAAAAGTCCTGGGACCAATAGCATTAGTACAAACATCAACATTAATACAACGACAACTATAATGACAATGACAAGTAACACAACGACAATATCGAGTGGCCAGCAAAGACGGAAGCGTCTTAAAGCAGATCGTGGATCGCTCAAAGATCGTGAATATGATCCAAATCGTCACTGCGGTGTATGGAATGAGGAAACAGGAAAGCCATGCACTAGATCACTTACGTGTAAAGCACACACTGTTTCTCTTCGACGCACAGTCATAGGTCGCAGTAAAAGTTTCGACAAACTTCTCGCCGATCATCGTGCCGCGAAAGAGCTTCCGAATAGGACATCAAAAGTAACTGTTACTGGAACTGTTACTGTGTCATCAGCATCTACAGTATTAGGAACTGGTGAACCAATTACAAGCGGTGAAATTAATGCACCTGGATCGCCACCTGTGTTATCTCTACCAGATACTTATCCGTTACCAAAGGTACTGCGTTTTTACATATTATTATTATTATCATCATCATCATCATCATCATCATCATCATCATGTGTCCAATATATTTTTGTTATAAGTTCAAAATTAACGATTTCTTCATCACAGTGATATAATTACAATTGAACAGATACAATGACAGTCGATAGAGCCATATGAAGGCATTCGAAAAAAAAAATTTGTTTGAAAGAATGCACTTCTTCATTTCTTATTTTTTTTTATCTTAATACGCGATTGCCTTTGATTTTTTTTCGAGTGTCAAACATTGTTTTTCTTTCTTGTCATTACAGGCTGTTGATTTGCTTTATCGATGTCTGGCCCCGCATGGCACCACTAAACCTGTAAGGCATGGTTCCTTTTTGGGTTATAATTTACGGCCCAACTACATAAAATATTTAAGCCATTGACAAATAGCAAATATCACATTACTCAAGTCCATGAAATGGCTTTTTTTTTTTGTTTTTAGACCAAACTGGAGGAGGATTTTGTGAATGAGGAAATACGGCTGGAAGAAGAAAAAGCAGCAGCTGCCGCAGTAACATCATTATCAACTTCAACTATAATTAATTCCAACACATCAACAATAACTAAAACAATGATGACACCGATTTCCGTAATGTTACCATCTTTATCGCCAATCGCAACCAATAATTTGGGCCATGTCGCAACATTATTACCAGTCACTACAGCAACATCATTACCAATGATTTCGGCATCACTGCCACCACCACAAGCCCAACTGCCTAATACAGTTTTGGAGGGCGAAGTTTCTGATGATGTTGATACAGAAGGCATGACTCTCTATTCACCAGTATCAATATTTAAAGATACAAAATCACAAATGATAATGCAATTACCTCGTACGAATAATATTCGATCACCAGTATTGAGAAATTATCAACAAGTACACGCGTCAATGCCAAGTCTTGTTTTTGATGAACAAATGGAATTATCAAAGCAACAGTTAGCAAATGGAAAAAGAATCAATAATCATACAGTGTTATTGAGTCCTATCAGTAGACCGACAAAACGAAGTAAACACGAATTTTCATCGGAATATCCAGGCTCTATTCAAGTCGAAGCAACAGCAACTTCAACCCCATATCCACATTTTGCAGATATTGCTTGGTCCAATTGCCACCCGGAACCTTTAGCTGTTAGTCGATGGCTTCGCATTACTTCCAGCCGTAAGCAATACAATTTTAATATTCACTGACATAAAATTCCACCCACTCCGGGCTGAGGACTTCAACACGTTGTCAATGATACTGATGATAATGAACATATGCCTTGTTTACTTCTTCGCCAATTACTTCAATGTCAAGTCCAACACCCGTCGAGTGGGAATCCTCATTGTCATCAACCTAGCGACAACAACAACAACAACAACA
>JAQQBR010001834.1:3992661-4009656 GCA_030347285.1 Microctonus hyperodae
TAATATGTTGTGAATTGCAGAATATACGTGAGCAGATGGCAATGTCATTGGAACGTATGAAGGATCTTGAAGAGCAAGTAAAAGTAATACCAATGTTACAAGTAAGCAAATATTATTTAACAAAATTTCTATATCCTTTAGGCAGAGTACTCTACTCCAAAACCGTCTTTGCTCCGATATATTATCCGAACATTGCTAATATAAGTTTTTGAAGAATAATTTTGGGCTATATCTACATACATAAAATTATTTTAATAGAGGTGTTTCAAGAAATTTATGCTGATATAAAACTATATATATATACGATATACGTTCATAGATTATATTGCATTTACTATTCATGTAAAAATTTATTTTATCCCAAAGTAAAATAATTAATTAATTTATGACATATGGGTTTATTTATACTTATTGTACACATGTATTATATTGAATTCTTTTTGATGGATTTTAATTGTCACGTGCAATTTTTTTTTATATAAATGGACTGATATTTCTGAATTTTTTAAAAAGAAACGTATATTCGATATTTCAAATAGTTTGGATATTTCGCTCTCTGAAATTATTGTAAACAAAAATTATTATTTACTTCTCAAACGAATGCATATAGACTAGCTGTAATAATACATTTAGTATATAATGTGAAAATTAATATTAATAGCTCGAATCTTACATATTTATGTTTATATACTGAAAAGAAATTGAATTTAAAATTATTTCTTCCATCAATATTTTTTAAACATTCAGGTTCAAGTATCTGTCTTGAAGGAAGAAAAGCGAAATCTTCAAAAACAAGTGGGAAACTTTGTACGTTCACAAATACCAGATGATTTAATGGATAAACAAATAAAAAATGAATTCTTTTCAATAAAAAATAATTCTGGGAGATCTATAAATATTTCTACAAGAGAAATGGGCACAATGTGCGGAATAATGACACGTGATGTTGGAGTATCTCACCAACCGGTAAATAAATTAATTAATATTTTCCCCAGATCTCATACGATTTTGGTTAAGAATAATAAATTAAGGAATATAATTCTAATAAAATTTTCAAATGGATGATGTTTATTAATTTAAACTATGAATGAAAATTATTTGAATTCATCAAAACTTGAATATATGCTGAATAAAATATTAATATTTCAAAATTTCTGCTCTATTATCTCAGTAATTATAATTTTTCTTATACTTTCTAAACTTTCCTGTGGCTATAATAAATTTTACGCTGTATAATTACGGGAAACAATTATATTGTATGGATAAAAATATTGCATGAAAGCAATATATAATAATGAATTTTTTTTAAATAGAGTATATAGAATCGATGAAAATATATATGTATAAATATTATTTCAGGTGCGTACACGAGATATTGGAATGGTTACGAGTACACCTATTCAACCAGCCAATAGACTTGCAGAATTTCAGACTCTACATATTAATGAAGTTGATCTTGATGGAAAAAAAAGTTTTATAACATTGCCAACAAATAGCCAAAATACAAGCAGTTTAAACGACAGAGAGTATACATCGAGCCTATCGAGGCTTTCTTACAGCAACGATCTAGACAATTATATGTCGCCTGAATTAAAAACAAAATCATTAAATAGAAGTTATATAAAAGTGGAAAATATATACCCTAATTTTAAAAAGTTTAAAGACATTTCTACAAATACCGAAAAGCCACAATTCAAAAAACTTTCTAAAAGCAGATGTCACTCTGAAGAAATAATTTCTGAATCGCCAAAAAAATATGATATTAAAGGAACGGAAACTGTTTTATCAATGCACAACATTCATACATCTGATGATATTTCACAAATTATTGATGATTCAATAAAGATGTATTGCAAATCCATTGAAACAAAAACATCAACAAAAGGTATTCAATGCACTTTAGGAATGCCAAAAGTAAAATCAATGAAAAATCAGGAAATACAAGCTACAGAGCCATTAAAAATGAGATTAAATATAGGTATATCAGCCAAACCAAAAACAACAGATGTCGGTATTAATGTAAAATATAGCCCGGAAAGAAAATCTATTGCTGTTGGTCCTGATCCCATCTCTATTCAAACAATATCATTGAATTCTCTCAACTCATTAAATTATCGCAGTAAATCATTCAATTATGGTGACAACACAATCTCAAAAAAAAGAACAACAAAGTCCATAGGCTTAACAGTCGATGGCTTATTGAAGACATCAACAAAAATGACTGATACGTTTGGACTGGCACCAAAATTACGTGAATTCGGTACATCGCCAATGAAAAAAAAATTTGTCGACGTATCAGTTGGTGATTCATTGAAACCACATATTGCGATTTCGTGTGCTGCTAATTATTGTGATAACTGCAAAGAGACAATAAAAACTCTAGCCAAACAAATGTCAAACAATAATGAGAATAATTACAAGAATTGTGATGATCAAATTACGAATATTGTATCGAAAATACCACGACCCGCGCATATCACATTGAACAATTCTGATTTACGAAGACAATTGAAGAGACAGGATACATATACGAAAATACCAATAGGAATAATTTGTTACGATGCTGACAACAAAGAATCTTATAATGTTAAAAATGAGTGAGTCCATTTTTTATTCATTTAATAATTATTTAAATTTTTCCGCCATTCAATTTAATTGTGAAAGCACATGCGCAGAAGCGAAACAATTGCAATTTTCAGGCTTTATGTACGCAGCAACTATATGCGTTAGTTGCCCTTTGCAATTATGGTTAAGTGGTGTTCTCCTTGACATTTGTTTTATTCGAAGAGAAGCAAATTAAGTATTCATATCTCATAAAATATACTCATGCCAAATCTGTTTGTTACGTTCATGTAATTATTTGATCTCTATACCCTATAATCTAATGATTGAGATGTGGTAAATAAAATTCTTTAATTTGCCTCTGCCAAGATTAGAATCGATGCTTCAACGACAACAATTTAACTATCGTTTAGTGAATGGAACGGAAATTATTAGCATAGAGTCCTTGTGCTTTCACGAACGGTAAAACTTTTTGCACCACCGCGTTTTCTTTACTTTCATTTTATTATATATTATTTATAAATGCTTCATAATATTTAATTGTTAATTATATGAAGGAAAAAATACTGAAATAACTATTGCTTTATTTTGAATATGATTATATCAAATATGTATTTTCTAATGTATTTTTTGACACCAACAGATTAGAAACGCTAGAAACGGATGAAATTTGTGATGGGGAAAAAGAGCCAAAAAAAAATTGCTCATCTGAGAAGAAAATTAATGCTGATGAGAGAGCATCGTTACCTGAATCTGCATTATTCGAACCAATTCACGATAAATCACATTCTAAACAAGAACCTTCTAAGGAAATGAGAGCTGCAATGAAGGTGCTAAATGACAATCTGAAAAAATCTCCATGTAAAAATATTTCACATCAAACAAAAAATGCTACTAACGTAATACAACAAGAATGGTTTAAAATTTCGAGTACAGTAGTTGCGAATCCACATGACGTTGAGGATTATCTAGATTGTTTTGAGGAATATTCAAATTTTTTACTTGAATTTATTGTCAATATGACAGATTCGAGTGGTAATACAGCAATGCATTATGCTGTTTCACATGGAAATTTTGATGTTGTTTCAATTCTCTTGGACTCTAAAGTTTGTGATATAAATAAAACAAATGCAGCTGGTTATACGGCAGTTATGTTGGCAGCTTTGGCGGAGGTTAGGAATTCAACTCATTTATCAGTAGCTAATAGGCTTTTTCAGTTAGCTGATGTCAACATAAGAGCCAAACTTGTGAGTAAAATTTACGATTATTTCATATAACTAAAAGAATAAAAAAAATTCACGCTAGATTCTATTTCTTCATTGAATTTAATTAGTTTTTTTTTTTTTTAGCATGGTCAAACTGCGTTAATGCTAGCAGTTTCTCATGGCCGTAAAGACATGACACGTCTTTTGCTCGACGCCGGAGCAGCAGTAAATATTCAAGATGAAGATGGTAGCACAGCCTTAATGTGTGCGGCCGAGCATGGTCATACCGAAATTGTTAAGTTATTACTTACCAATACTGATTGTGATTCGTCCATTCTCGACATTGATGGTAGTTCTGCACTTAAAATTGCTTTAGAAGCAGGTAATCGTGACATTGGCGTGCTTCTTTATGCTCATGAACATGTTAACCGTGGTACAAGTCCGTATTCTTCAATGAGACGTAGTCGAAGAGGTTCAAAATCGACAACACCGACTACTTCTTCACCATCAACACCAGTGAGCCCAGCGCTTTCTAAACGGTTCCAAACATCAAATTCATCATTGATAACATCAAGACACTCCGCAAAGTAATAGTAGAAACATAGAATATCTCTCTCTCTCTCTTCAATATGTTTTTAAAATCGTTGTATAAAAATAATTTATGTTTATTAACAAACTTAAAAATTAGTATTCGGGAATATTGTCTACAAATAATTTTGGTATAGTCGTCCAATATATTTCTTTACGTTTGTTAATTTATTAATGCATTCATTGATTCATTGATTATTTATGAGAAAACTAGTCACATTTTGATTGTATAAATAGTCAAATATCTGTTTTTTATGAATGTATTAATTGATTACTTTTTTAAAATGCTACTTCAATTTACTGTTATGTCACATATGATACACTAATTTGTATTAATGTATTATCTTCCAGGAATCAGAAAAAGACGGAATGATGAAGTAAATGAAAAACTCATAATAATAATAATAATAAGAGGAAATATAGTATTGGCTATTGATGTCTTCCAAAACAAATACACTGAGGTAAAGCACGATATATTCCAAATGACTTATAGACCATTTAGAAATTTTTTACAAAAAAAAAAAATAAATGTAAGAGGCCTAGAATCATTTATATTGACTTTAGAAAAACACAAAAAAAAATTAATGTTTTTGAACATTATTCATGGAGAATTATTTCAATTTTTTTTAAATTTGAATTAAAATTTAAATATGTGTATATATGTATAAGGTGCTAGTGTGGGTGAAAAAAAGAAAAACAGAATAAGCATATATATGTACGTATGTATGTATGTATAGACTTTCATGTTTTAGCGTTACGAATGCAATATGATATAATATAAAATATATTGAATACGGACGATATATTCAGATTAAGTATCATATATACGTATACAGACTGATTTCGCACGTATCTTTCCTTTTACCATACAGTGTAAAAGGAAAAATAATCAGTATATGTATAAGTTTATAATAATGTCTAAAAATGTTATTCGATTTGTTGGTAAAAAATATATAAATGAAAAATTATATATTTATGTATATAGAAATTGGATATTTTATCTTGACACAATTATCAATTAATGTGTGATAATCAATGGTCGTTCAAAAATTTGTATGCAGAAAAAGCTATAATTTAATTATAAATTTCATTATTAGAATGGATATAATTCAAGATTTTATATGATTTTCAATAGGCAATCTGTAATATATAATATTTATTTAATCAGGAATAATAAAATAATTTTTTTTCTAATTTTATTCAATCTTTGTACTTGATGTAGATTCCTTGATAAATACTAATAATAATAATAGACCAAATTATTTATATTATAATTATTAATCAAAGATTTTTCTCTATTTAAATTATGCCACAATAGAATATATAATATAAATGAAAAACTTTAAAGTGGAATAAATTTATATAATATGAAAATAATGATGTAATATTGAAATGAACCATTTTCCTCAAATACGAAAAATTCCTCGCTAGAAGTGCAAGTAGTCCAGCTAGTCTAGAGAGAATCATAACCTAACTCCCATTAAAACACATGTAAAAGTGAACATCAAAAAAATATTTTTGACCGAAGACAACATTCCAATCTTCTTCCAGATACTAATGTAAAATTTGCAAATATAAGAAGGATAATAATAATAATGTAGCAGAATCTGAAAAATGAAAGGCCATCTCTTGGAAAATGTGGTTAACTGTAATTTAAAAAAAGATTTTTGAAATTCATTGCAACTACGAAAAGGAAATAAGAAAGTGAAATAATGAGAAAATATAAATTAATGCAAAAGCGATGCTGTAAAAATTTATATATCAATAAAAAAAATCTATTAATATAAAATATATATTGATTACACTAGTGAAACTATTTACTACCAAAAGTGAGGTTATGTTGCTGTATACTTGAATTGTTTTTATGATATTTTATTTCCATGGAATAATTTTTGCATAAAATATATTATGTAAAATATTATATGGAATTTTAATAGTTTATTAATGTGTTCATTTACAAAAAATTATATTTTTGCATAGGTTAAAGCTGGCACAAGATAAGGCGGTAGAAAAGATAGGTTATGTTTAAAACGTAATGAAATTATGTATAAACAATATGACGAAACTACGGTATATGTTTTTTTATATGAATAATATGCGATCAAAAAATATAATTGAGAATTTATATGCAGTTGGTCATGAATGTCGAATCATTAAAAAATTATATACATCTCAGTGTGAAAATCATATTTATCCTCCAAGGCAACACCAAGTTTTTATTGATTATGCAGAGTACATTAAAAGAAATGATTCTAATAAAAATACATGCATGATGAAAAAATTTGATGATAATCATTTTAATAATTTAGGCCACTGTGAAGGAAAAATGAATTTTGCGAAATCAAGAAAATTAATTGAAGATATTGATAAAGAATATGGTGATATGATAAAACAATTAACACCTAAAGAAATTTTGGAATATTTAATTTTTTTTATAAGAAATATCCCAGAATATATTACTTCTACAAAATTTTACATACAATCAATTGATATCTTGAAAATCGCATTAAAACGTAATGAATTAAATCATCACGAAATATTAATTTTTTTGTATTTTGCTGGTTTGACAAAAAAATCTGGATCTCACGATGTTAAATACATTGTAAATTATCTACCATTATTACATCAATTATCATTAATTGAACAAAGTATTGTTGCACACACTTTATTCAAATGTGCAATTAAATTCAGTAAAATACAAACGAGATACATAGAAAAAGTGATTGAAGAAAATTCAGAATTGCTTGTAAAAAACAAATATTGGCTTGTGCCTCTATGCAAAGCAGTTCGACAAACCGGACCATCGCAAAAATTCACGATGAAAAATTTAAGTCAATCATTAATTAACGCACAAACAAAATTTTCCTTGCCTTTTATTGCACATGTTGTTAGTTTATATGCAGAGGCATATTTAAAACAAATGGACGTATTAACAAAGCTTTTCAATGAGGCTTTTTTATATATATCTACAGAATCCTCAGCTAGAATAAAAGATGTTGATAGAATTCTTTGGTCAGCAAGAACATTAAATTATCCTTTAAAAAAGGAAGAACTCGATATAATAAATACATATATCAACAAAAAATTTGAAAAAAATAAATTTCAATCTGATTTATGGCTAAATATTTTTTTATCACTATGGATGTATGAATATCAACCAAAGGAAAAAATAAAAGAATGCTTCAAAAGAAGACTTTTTGTACCTATAGTAAAAAATGAAATATTATGGAAGTTGATTACAAGATTAAATTTATTAGTTTTTTGTATCAAAATAGAAGCACCGGATATTGAAATACCCGATGAAATTGATGTTCCAAATCAAGTTGGTTTGAAAATTGATAAAAATGTCCGAAGGATGTTTAAAATGTTAAATATAATGCAGAATGATTTACAACTGTCAGAGATTGAATTAAATTGTCCAATAAATGGAATTAATTTATCGGGAATAAGCGCAAAATATAAAGAAAAACATAAAGTACACATTGATTTTTTAGATGAATCAACATGTTTACGTAACTTAAACGAACCTCATGGACTGATGAATTTAAAATTAAGACTTCTGCCAAAAATTGGATATCAATCAATATTGGTTAGTACAATAATAAATTAATTCTGTTTCAAATAAATATAAATATATAATACATTATTTATAATATTTTGTTTTTCAGGTGTCAATAAAAAATATGGAAACACCTGAATTATTACAAGATTATTTAAAAAAACATTTTCATGAATAAAAAAAAGTATAAACCACTTTTTTTTCCTTCATAAACATATGTATATAAATAAAATAAACAATAATACAAATAAATCTGTTATTTCATCACTTATATTAATATTAAGTGAATCCTCAATTATATGCAGTCACAAATTTATTAAATATATAGTGAACCATCAGCTGGTCCTAAATATCTCATTGAAATAAGCATAACATCAATTAATGTCCAAACTCCTAAACCACCAAAACTGAACAATTTACCAATGCCTTCTTGCCAATGTCCAAGGTAAAACCTAAAAAATCCAGGAATAATTACAACATATAATAAATATTTTTAAATAAAAATATTACCTATCAGCACCAAATCCACCAAGAGTTATACTGAGAATTAAAGCAGTTGACCATCTATAACCACCAGTCCAATTGCATTGTAAATTTTTCATAAATTTCCTTTTTCCCAAGCATATAATATCACTATTTACTGTACAATTCGTTCTAAAAAAAATATGGAATATTAGTATAAATAATAATAAACTATTAAATGATAATTTAATTAATATATCATTGAACATAACCTCACCTATAATATTGTATAGGTGAAGCAACAGAACTGCATGAATTTTTTTGATAGCATTGATGTTCCCAATGTTCAGTTTGATAACAATATCTGCATAAATATTGTTTCAAAAATGATCTTTCACCCTAATAAATAAATATAAACCATTGAAAATGTTCATTTTTAATAAAATATATACATATTAATGAAGAAAATATTTTTACCACACAATCAACTGTATCAGGAACAGTACAATTAGCAGTATAACTTGATCCATAAATACAATTATGTACCATATCACATTTCAAACAATCACCACCTAATTCAGAGCATAATTTCCCAACAGGACATATTCCATAATTGTCATCCTTTAAATCCAAACAATAATTATTAATATCAAATCTTACATCAAAAAATTTTTTTCATATATTTTACTGCATTTATTTAATTACTTTCTTATTGTTGTTGGCTGGTGTGACATTGGTATAAGTATAACTGATCATTCCCTCTGTAAATAATAATTATTGTTAATATTATTTTATCAATTAAATGATCAAATAGAAAAATAATGAAAAAAATTAATACCATAACTCATATTAGCTTGTTTTACAGTACTTGACATCAATGCAAATATAATGAAAATCACATTCTTCAAATTTATT
The DNA here is from genome assembly GCA_030347285.1 of Microctonus hyperodae. Lineage (NCBI taxonomy): Eukaryota > Metazoa > Arthropoda > Insecta > Hymenoptera > Braconidae > Microctonus > Microctonus hyperodae. The sequence goes on from JAQQBR010001834.1 coordinate 4,001,953, forward strand.
CTCACGATATTCATTTTCATATATTGTTGTATTATATTTTTGTCACTGATATCCAAAATTATTTTCCAGATATCAAAAATTACTTCAAATCAGTATCAATATTAAAAAAAATAATCTGCAATTATTAATACTTTTTTTTTATTGTTACACACCACAAATAAATCTGCACAAAGTGATACAAAGTGATTATTCTTTAGAGATAAAATATAAATCAACTTTGTTTACATAAAAATCCTAACCTATAAATAATGTAAATTTTTTCAAAGTATATTTAACGAAATGAAATTAATTTTACAAAATACAAATTTTTTTTTCCTTCTCTTTTTTTCAATGATTAGATTTTTTTCTTCTGCGTACAATCATTATATATTTATTTTTCTATCCAAAATAATAAAATATAGAAAAATAAAATCTTTGATGAAAATTGTTAATTTGACAAATTCACAATTGATTTTCTGGCAATAAATTACGATAACAAATTAATGCCATTGATATATGTAATAATTATACACATATACATGCACATATGTGTTAAAATATTTATATGTATACATATACATATAAATATATGTATGTATATATGAATTTTCTTTCGGTTTATCAGCTGACTTCCGGAATCAATGTTTTGTAGAAAGGATAGTAACACTAGAAACAGCATTCATTAGCTTCTTAGATTTATCAGTGATATGTCAGAAGATTATTAGTAATGATTATAATAATTCGAAAATTACAGATGAATATTTAATATTAATTGATATTTTAATATGTCCATTAATTATTGAGTATTATAAATTATTCAATGAATTCAAGGTAAATTTATTGTGATATTTTTTTACTATTTGTGTTTGATCTTTTAGGTAATAAAAAAATGTGTATTAAAAAAAAATTCTATCGTTACACATTGTTTAAAAGTATTATAAAAAATGAAAAAAAAAAATTACAATTTGAAACTTTAGTAATTTAATTTTGATTTTATTCATCGTATTTTTTTTGTTTCGTTAAAAAATTAACAAAACTAATTTATAAAATATTAATAATATATGTTGTGCTAATTTCCATTAAAAAAAAAAATGTGAATAATAAATTTACCATGTGTTTGTGTACTGAAAAGTGCAACAAGTTTAATCATAAATTTATCTATTAAATTTTGTGATTGAATTTATTTAATGATTTAATTATATTTATTTGTTCATTATAGATATAAAATAATTGAGAATATTTATTGGTACAATCAACGATGAATTCTAAAGAAACACAACAAAATAATAAAGGAATTAGTGATAGGGAAATTGACGTGGAGGAATCATCATCAGAAACCCATGACAATAAAATGTCTGAGCCTGGAAAAAGCTGTAAATCATCAACAAAAATACAAAATGGCATTACCACTGATCATAATAAATTAAATAAAACCAATAATAATAATAATACCGAGGAGGAAAATAAAAAATGTTCTAACAAACAATCATTTTTAGTATCTAATGGAGCACAATCATCAATAAACGATAGCAGTAATCCAAAAAACGATGAAACAAATCCAACATCGCAATTTAAATATAATAAAATAACAACTACAAATACAAATATTCATCCAATAAACACGCATAATTCCACAATAAATTCAACATTAATCAACGATACATTATTGCGAGTTAATGATATTGATGGTAATGCAGACAATGATGATATGAGAAATAATGTTGATTATGTTTATGGAATAAATAAGTGCCCATCAAAAGTATCATGTAGTAGCACAAGCTCAAATCCGGAAATTGAATCATTAACATGGCCTTCAACAAATTCATATGCAACTGAATGTGCATTGAATAATATAGGTGGTAGTATAGGTTCAACTAGCCAAGGTACATGCTGTTTTTTGAGGCCTAATATCAATGGCAGTAGAGAAATTGCTGGTCCTAGTGGATTACCAAAAGTAAGAGATTATTTCTCAATGAATATAGCATTAAATATAATTATTTATACATGTTTATAAATTAATTTTTCTTTTTGTATTCAGCATGAAATGGGTGAGAGACGCGATTCTAGTTCAGGGAACGAGGGCGATGATGGATCTGATGGAGAGGATTATTGCATATACACATATAAAGGAAATGATGAGGGTACTGTGGAAGAAAGACGGGGTAATGGAGGTTATGGAGAGGATCAAGAAGCAGCAGGACAACATATTAGTGGACGATCAAGTCCAGAAATGGATTTTCTTGAAATGGATTTTGATCCTGGACCTTCGTGTGAACAAGTTTGTTATATAAATTTTTTTTACAATAATATTTATTCATCTATCGAATTTTAATTCAATTAAAATTGATATTTATTCATTATATAGGACACTGGTGATAGTGATTTAGCATCAATCAATGAGGATATACAAAATATTGCATTGGATAATTCTGAATCAGATCCGGTGTTTTTAAATGATTTAAGTAGCGGTAAAAATACTTCACGACAATCAATGTCATCAATTTCACCTCAACCATCGAACAAAGAGCCAAATGTAACTGTTGAAATTGATAATCATAGTAATAATCAACCATCTACTAGTAATTCATCAATGTCACAGTGTCAAATGACACAATGTTTGCCAAGTACGAGTGCTGGAATACGACGTTTAGGTACACCAAGTTTGTATCGTAGCGCTGGTTTTCCATCGCGTGAATGTCATGGCTATCATAATACCAGTGGTGATTTAATTTCACCTGGTGATAATAGAGATGTTGATTCAGAATTATGGGCAGATGCTGGCTCTGTTCCATTGCCAGAAAATTCATCAATTCATTGGTTAAAAATTAATTTAAGTTCAACATTGTGGCATAGAATGATGGCAAAAAAATTAATGCTACATAAACAAACAGCATTTAGTCAAAGTGGAGAATCAAATTTGGTAAATAAGCAAAAAAATATATTAAATTTCGAATAAAAATTAATTATCTATTTGAATATGTAATAATATTATTTTAGGAGAGTGAATTATGCCATGATAGACACGATGATTATCGACCAGTTGGACGAATTATGATATGGAGTGAGCAGGAAGCGACTGTTAAACAAGTTACGCAAATTGCAACGTCTGCGTGTGGTGCAACATCAGCTGTTAACGCTCTTGTAAGCCATTAAACCCCATCATTATTCTTATAACAATTTTCTTCTTTGATAAATTGATCCTGATAATATAAATAAAAATTATTTTATTTTAGCTTGCATTAGATGTGCCATTTTCTCTTGAAGTACTAGTTAAAGGTGTCGCTACGAGATTACGCGAACCTGGTACACCTTTGCCAAGATATTTAGTAAGTCGATCGCAAGCAGGCGCAACGCATAATGATATAATTCGTGGATTATCATTGGCAACTAATGGCGCAGTGATATCGAAATTTTTCGCATTTTATCCTGAGCGTGCTGTTTCATTATCACATTGGTTACATTATTGGATATCCAAAGGTAATTTTGTTTAAATATATTTTTCCATTTGAAATAATTCAATATTAAATAAATAATTAATTTTTTTTTGCGTTCAATATCAGGCGCCATTCCAATTGCCACATTAAATTTGCAAAATTGCGGTAAATCATTTGATATACCTGATGCTTGGCATCATCAAATGATATTTGGTGTAAGTCCTGCAGGAATTTATTTCACAAATCCTTTGGAGTGTCTTCCGGAGCAGGTAAAATAAAATAGAATTATTTTATAACTTGAAAAAAAAAAAAACATTAATTTAATTTAATTTTCTAGTTTGTCTGGCATCAATTGGTCAGCCCTAGTGTATTGTTAGTTCGTAGTGCAGATGTTTTATCTCATTGGAATTCTGCAACTGATTTAAAACCACTGATGCGAATGGATCATCGATGGCGAAAGCTCAATGTTCTCGGTATTAAATATTGAAATAATGATAAAATCAATTTTATTTATAAGTATAATTTCTCTTGTTATAGATTACGTATTAATAATTCATTATTGAATGTACTTAGGTCAAGTTGTACATATGGTACGTGAGTCAATGGCGGAAAAACGACCAACTGGTGCAGGAATTGTTTCTGCTACTCATATACGTATTCCCGCGGCTTATCAATCAGGAATAACACTAGTAATGCGCACGGATGCTGCAGCCATTGATGAGCTAATCAATGCTCAACCACTACCACTTCTCTAGTCAGAACTTTGGTTATGAGAGTTAATGGCAAATTAAAAACGCGAAAAATTAAAAAAGAAATTCATATCCATATGATAAATTGTGCTCGTAAAAAAAAAAAATTGTTTTTGTACTCGCAAATAATTCGCCAGTGGTTCAATAAGATAAAAGAAATGGATGAATGAATTATCATCATGTATACCATTGGGATTTGAGTTTGAATGTTTAGATACTTAGATATATTAATTAACATATACATGTATAGACTCCTTTTGCCTTGTTATTGATCACTCTCTGTTAAAAAATGTGATTTCATAAAAGGTAATGTATAGTTTTTCAGTTTTATATAACTGAATTCTGATAGTGTTCAACATATATTCATCAACTCAGGTTCTTCAACGAAAATGAAGAGAAAAATTCAAATTCTTATTGATATCAAGATGAAATAATTGAAAAGAATAATTAATAAGTGTTTGGCTATTTTTTCTTGTTCTGGTTTGTTTCAATCATATAGAATACATCCACTGAGTATTTCCGCTATTATTGTAATGTATGTATACATGTATATATACTCCTTATACATATTGTAATTGAGTGTTTGCAATTTTTTAATTTTTGAAATGGTTTTTTTTTGTTTCGTTTATAACATTAATATGTATCCATTTAATCATGATCCATTATTGAGATTATAAATTTGAATATTAATTAATTTCTGACGAATGATTGTTAATAATAAATTAAGGCGGAGAAGAAAATTGGAGTATGTTTGCCTAAAATAAAACAATGAACAGAAAAATTACAATTCCCCAATTTCGATAAATTATTTTGTCAAAATATTCTAACAAATAAGTCCTTAATGCATCTTAATTATATACTTTATTTTATTTTTTGTTATAATTAATTTCATAGATATATTTACTCGTGAATTTTTTCTTCTCGTGATAAAAAGATGGAAATTTTTGAATTTCACTAAATGTCAGCTTCTTTCGCCACATTGTGCGGTATAATTGGAATACATTTTAATATTATGTACAATGTACTTTAATATTTTTATTTTATTTAAACCTGCAGTTGTTCAGCATTTGATTTATCATTTTTATTACGATTGAAGTTTAAACTTACGACATACTGAAACAAAACAGAAATATATTTTTATCATTAATCAGAAGAACTCGGTTAATTTGTAGATAATATCATCAATTAAAATTCTATTATCAATTTATTTATCTACCTTTCTATGAGTGATGCTCTCATGGTAGACGTAATAGCAGTTGGTGTTGCTTCATTAAGTTTAAATACACTTTCAATAACGGAGAGTTCAGTTCCAGTTGTGTCCATACCACAAAAACTTGCCCAATCATTTACAACCATTCCTGCAGCTACAACATCACTCCCTCGGTTTACAGTTCCAGCCTAAGGCGAAAAAATTCCAACATAATATAAAAATATCGGATAATATATACGAATATTCAATTAAAATTCCGAATTTATCATAATTTCATACCACTAACGGAATCTGGAGCAACGACGATAGTTCATCTTGATCTTGAATAGAAGTTTTCGGATGTACTAATCCTCCTTGATTAGATAATACCGAGTAAGAACCCACCAACACATTACTAGCAACAGTTTGTCGAAAAACTTCAACATTTAACGTATCTTCCAAAATTTCTGTAGTTTCCTGAATAAAAAAAAAATTGATTTCATTAAATTGTTGGATTATAAAAATTGTTCAATGAAATACAAAATAAAATATTGTTTTTATACTCGGTCAAGATCTGGATGAACTAGAGCAACATAATCATTGCAAGCTATCACATTACCCAATGCGGATAATCTTTCCTCAACTCGTTGAATTTTCACAGAGTCAGGAAGAGAATTACGAATATGTTGCAATTCATTGTCCGTTGTTGTATTGGGTACTAAAAGACCATTTTTATTACCTAGAAAAATCAAACAAATAAATAATACAATGATGGTTATAGAATATTGTTTCTTAATAATTAAATTTGTTCTTTATTTAATTTAGTTGGAGAATTAATTATTGATATGTTTTTTTCTAGATTATGAATATTTATATTCACGTACCAACAGTCAATCGACCTATGATTCGACATCCTGCAATTGATGCATGGATGACAGGTATTGTTTCAGCTAATTCAGCTTCAAAAACACTGGAATAAATATATATACAATGTTATTAACCAGTTTAATTGATAATAATATAATAAATAATTTATTTGAAAGTACCTGTAAAAATTTTCGGCTCCACCAATGGCCACTAGACAGTAAGAATTTGTTAATTTTGCAAAAACACCCACTTCATTATTATTTTCAAACTGTACTCTTACTGCCATTGTTACTTATTTATCAAAATTTTATAAAGATAAAATCCACGAAAATTTATATAAATTTCAGCTTGCTTGTCGTTGACGCTATAAAAACACGAGGTCCTTTTATTGTAAGTAAACGCCACGAATTAAAAAAAATTGTGTGTTAGTAATGCAAACCGTGATTTATAAAGTTATTGAAACACTAACGCCATTTATCAAACGGCCATTTCACAAACTATTCAAATTGAATTCTAAATTGCAATCTAACCTCAAAAATTTAAAACTTTGTCAATGTATTTATTACAATTTTTTTTTATAAATTTTGTTCCTTAAATATAAATATTAAATTCATTAAATAAATTCAACTATGAACATTGTAAAATTATATAACAGTAATAGGAAATTCTCTGACATTTAAACAAAACGCCAACAAAAATTGTCGATAAAGTAGATATCTTGCATACCATTAATAATTTATATAACTAAATTTGTCATAAAAATACTTTCAATCTTCGTCAGATGGCAAATTAGATACATTTTAAAAATTAGAATATAAAATATTATTCAAAAATAATTATTCCTTGAATAAAAAACTAATTTTTAGGTTAAAAAAAAATCATTCCATATTAATTATATCTTTGCTTTCATCAATAACACAAATAAATCTAAATCTTTTTATTCCAACTGATTAAATCTATTATTACAAACTACACAACAATTATAATTATTGATATAACATTACAAATTGGATATTCGATAAACAAAGTAACTGAATATAATATTTCACAATGATGATATATACAATATATCTAACTCTGTGAATAGCGTTCATTTCCAAAAGCCATACGACTGTACGCCAAAATAATGTGGTTAACTTGACGGAGAGTTACCAGGGTAGTTTGTATCTAATCATGCCACTCAAGTTGGTTTCAAATAAATATACATATATAGATAGATAGATAGATAGATAGCGAGATGAAGGAAGGGCACGACAGGGTTAAAGGGGGTGAGCTCGTGGTAGTCAAGGGATAGAGATGAGGACAAACTTTGTATAGATATAGTTGTTGGAGAAGCTTTGCGCTTTCAAACAAGGAATAATGTCTATGATGACAATCTAATTTTAACTTCCTTGTTTATGCGTGTATATAAAATATACATAATATATTTACATTAATACACGTATACACGTACATCATAATAAATAAATTATAAATAAACTTTAAC
>JAQQBR010001834.1:4056785-4074103 GCA_030347285.1 Microctonus hyperodae
CAATGACGTACGCACTAAGGGTAAAAAATTTTTCTCTAAGGGATTCGTTTATCTAATGTGTTGAAACATCCCTTTCTTTCGCATACGCTACATGCCATTCGATCCCTTTGCGTGTACATATATTATGTATATATGTATGTATGTAATATAAGAGGGTGAGAGAAACTATGTGTAAGGTCAGGTCTCTTTTGGCCTCCGCGCACATGGATAATCGCTTTCTAGCATTATCTTCATCCCCCGACCTTTTACCCTTTTACCACGTTAGAGTGCAACTGATAAATGATCATTTCTATTTTTTATTTTCATTATTACCAGCTGTTCCAAGAGAATACATAGTTGGTAATGCTTTTAATAATATTTTATACACATTGAGTGGTGATAAAAAAATTTCTTTTAATATTATCAAACGCATTATTCATCATTTTTATTAAAAATTCACCATTTGAATATTATTCATCAGATGAATAATTTAGTAGACTATTTTTTATATTCATATATTATCATACCGTTGAATAAATAATAATGGAGTATAAATTGAACTAATGGAAAAAATAATGAAAGTTTAAAATATAAAAATTGAAGATAACTATTTTTATTTTTTTCATTTTTGCTAGACGAGATACGACTGACTACGCCATTGGCTACGGGAATTACAAACCGGGTGGGGTCGGAGTGTTGTATACTGAGGGTGTAAAGGGAGAGACAGTGTGTGGAACGAGCGAAATAAGGGGAAGTTTCGATCATCGATCGTGTTTGCGTGCATTCAGTCATTCATTTTCTCGACAGCGCGCGCTCTTGTTTTTGTATTATTTTATTTTTTTGCATACCCTGGGCTCATTACTCCCTCGTTTTGCAGTTCACCAACCGTATATCTATCTTTCTATTTATATATCAATAGTCCACCTCACGCATCAACCACCACAAAACTCTACTGCCATCATCATCATCGTCGTCGTCGTCGTTATTATAATTATACCATCCCTCTAATGTTCGCTGTCGTGAATATGGCGATGAATAACTACACTTCTGTCACATCACCCACGCCCTAACTTGGGGAGGTATGTATTATCGCACATGCGCGATTGGTAAATAAAAAATATTGTTGATAAAAATAATTGTTATTGATATCGTTTATTTAAATTTGAATATTTGAAGTAATAAAAATATTTTATTTTTTTAGGAATTGGAAATAAAATTATTTTAATGTTTTTATAATATGAAGAATTTTATAGGTTTCTATTTTACCGACTGATGAGTGAATAAAATAGGGGTGAGTATTTGGATATGAAGAAAAAAAAATTATTATTTTAAATTTACACTGAGCTTTATTTGACTGTTGAATAATTTTATACTAATGAACTTTATTTTAGCGTGAAGTAGTGGAGAATAAAAGTACTGGGTGGAAATTTTAAATATGCACGTGAAGAAAAAAATTTGAGATGATGAGAATTTTTATTACTGTATTTAAGAAATGAGAAAAGAAAATGGAGATCTTTTAAAACCGCACGCTTGAGATCGTTACTCAAAAAATGCATTGAATAGAAGTGTTTTTTTATGAGCGATAAAATTTATACTGAAATAATGCGAAGAAAAAAAAAACAAAAGGATTTTAAAACAATGTAAAAGAGTGGAAAGTATTGCATTACTTAATGCACAGCTTTTATACTCCCAAAAAAAAAAAATTATAATAATAAAAAAGAAATATAAGAAAAAAATGTCAAGAGCTTAAAAAAGTCGTCGAGAGAATTTTAGGCTTTTATATACATACATATATTTATAATATTAATAGAGAAAATGAGAAAAATATTATATAAAAGAATTTCAACATCCTCGAAAAAAAAAAAGCCTCGGTCCATACTGTAAGTAGAAAGAGCCAGATCAAGACAGACAGACAGACAAAGAATTGCTTGAATGGAACAACACATTCGTGCTTTATCTGATAACCCTATTCAATATGTAATATATATACATATAATATTACTGAACATACCTTGAATTCATTCAAGTGTATATAAAATCCCCAATTGTATTTTTCAATATTAAAATTTTTTGCATTCTCAACATGATAAAAAAAAATAATTAAAAATATATTATTTATTTTTTTTTTCATGGCGCTAAACATTTTCTTCTATTATTTAATTGCAGCGTAAAAATATTAAACTATCGCAATCAGTATATTTATAAAATACTGTGTCACAAAATAATAGTATATCCATACACACATATCGATTCAACAAACCCCGGGAAACGCACAAGGGGTTGGTAAATAAAGTGTCGCCAAGTTGAACGGACTTTCTTACTAGTATCTTCAGTACCTTTTCTTAAAGCATTCAATATGTCTGAAGCTAATTCCGGTATGTATAAATAATTATAACCCAACAATAATTTCAAAAACAAAAATGCCCATGTGAAAATTCAACAAAAAAAAATTATCATCGTGATAAATTCGTTATAATTGTGTTGAAAATTCGTGCAAAATTGTCATATTATTTTGTTTACAATTTATTGTTGCATTCGCACACATGAAAAAGGTTATTGCATTCAAAGGTGATACAGTATCAATTTTCCTCACATGACAATAACACGAAATAGCAATTGCAGATTGGTTTATTTGCGTAGTCACGATATATCTGAATGTACATAGAAAAATTGTTATTTGCGTTGCCGAGAGAGTTTTTGTTGCGTTACTCACCCGGTCGGTGTTGCAGTCTTATCTCTATTTTACCATTTATGTTTCCACCAGTAGTATGTTTATATACATATGTGTGTCGGGGATGTATAGAGGGTGTGTTTGGAGAATTCGTCTACCATGTTTTGCTGAAACACGTTGAACTAAACGGAAACTCAAGCGCATAAATCACGCGAATGAGTTCAGAATTATTTTTGGACACGTCGAATCACATATATGTATATATTACATATGGCAAAAAGTTTTTGATAATTTTTACATTAGTAACTTAAACATTTCGAAAACTATTTTCCTATTTACTGTGTGTTTGCGTGGATGCATGGAAATTTATAGAAATAGTTTTCTTGGTTTATTGAAAGGGGATTAATTCGTAAATATTTATATTTAAATTTAATGTTTGATAATTTTTATAAAATTATATACTACATGGGAAGATTGTAGTTTATATTAAATAATGATATTTAAGGTGTTTATTTATTTTGTAATATTATATTTATATGAGTAAAAATAAATTTTCTTTTATGAATTTATTTTTTTTTTTTTTAATGACACTTTGTTATTTTTTTCCCTTTGCAGGTTTAAACAAATAAATTTTTTTCGGCGCGTATTTGAATTTATTTTATTTCCAAAAGTGTTTTTATGTGCGCATATTTATGTAATAATTATTTAAAAAATGTAGATACACTAATGAATATTCAGAAGGAGTTGTATAAAATTTATTATTTTTTATTATTGCAATGATTAATTTAATTTATCGATTTTAATGTAAAACTCAATCTCAGTATTTTTTTTATGCTTGGTACAAATGAAATCCGATAACAATGTGAAAGTTTTATCTATCGTCGAGCAAATTAAAAAGCAGGAAAAAATAAAATAAAAAAAAATAAACCGAAGAGATATAGAGTAAAAAAGTGTTTGTGAGATGGAAATGAATACGAAAGACTACAAATTACGTTATTTAAATTGCAATTTTATCAAGGATCTTGAAAAAAAAAACAAGAGAAACTTTTGTCGATGTTTGATTTAAACTTTGTATTTTTCCTTCGTTTCGATTTCAATTATCAACTGAATTCAAAACGAGTGAATAATTTATAAATTATTAAGGGTGAATAATAATACACCATCCAATTAAAAATAAGCATTACAATTAAACCAACAAATACACACCACAAAAAACCGCAAATATACATAGAAAAAAAATTGTTAAAGAGGAAAAAAAATTAATAGAGAATAAAAAAAAATTATTTAGATGAATAAATATTTTTTGATATTATATAAAAATTCTTAGCAAGCTGCGGAAATTGCTACACTATGGGCGTGGTTACCTTTTGAAAATTCAGGTGTGATGTGTACAAAGAAAAATATATAAAAAAAAAAGCGACAAGCCACCGGAAATTCATTTCACATCCTGACGCGTCTTTACCACGCGAGAATATACTATACGGTTTGTACACCAACAGAGTGTGCTTTGTGAGGCAGGCACCTCGGTGTAACACGAAAAATAAGTGACTCAAGATTGCTTGAGTAACGTGATCTTATACACACATTGTATGTCTGTGTATTTACGTGTGTGTACTTTGCATGACATCACGAAATACCTTTTCAATTGATAGCTCGTGCATTACTGCTCCGTGTTTAAATCAAAAAGCAATTTCATAAAAGAGGTCATTACAATTGCCTTTTAAATCTATATAATAAAATTAAATTTATTGAATTCATTTTCTATCTAAATATCAAATCAACAGGTATTTCTATTTAACTCTTCACTCAGCATGAAGTTAATAAAAATTTTGAAGTTAAAACTGGCTTTTTAAATTGAATTATTTGTTAATTAAAACTTTCTTCATCATAAAATTTTTTTTTCTTTTTTTTTATTAATAATATTTCTATTTTTATTTTTCTTTCAATTAATTTTAATATCCAATTAAATCATGGCGTGGAAGTTGAGAATGAATGAATATACATATTAATTTTGTAACTAATTAGGAATTTACTTAAACCGGGTGATAATTGTAAAGTTGTTTGTATATTCAAACAAATCAGGTTATAACACGTTTTGGTAAAGGTGTCAAAATACAAACACGAATCTAATTTCATGGAGATTGACCGAAACGCGATCCTCAACTCGGTGTGGTACGTTTCTCACGTCAGTACTACACCTTTGTAAATCGTACGAGCTGAAGGTTTATAGACTATTCGCGGGCTTTAAACCCATCAGTCTTGCACCGTGTCTTGCCGCGCGTCGTTGGTAAATTCTATTTCATCAAATAATTATACACATAAATAAACTTTAATCATATAAAAAAAAAATAAATATGGAAGGTCGTGATCCACTGGAACACACTAGTCTCTATCAAAGAGCCGGTTAGCAATATTAAAATTAATTTAATTAAAATCCAATCACTAAAAAATAAATCAAAAAAAAAATTCCACTCCAAGTGCAGTAATTTTATTTATACTCCTGCGATTATTATAAATAAAAAAAAAATTCCTCTGAATTTTTCCATCAACTTTATTCTATTTTTCAAGTGAAATAAAAATTAAATAACTAAAAACAGAAAGTTGAAATCAATTTTAATATATAATTTGTGGCAATGTCAATGTCCACTTGATATTCAATTTTGTTACTTCACTAAATTTTTATAAAAGTTACCGCTAATTTTGGGGTGAAGCCAAACCTCCCTTTCATTCTCTCCTTTACACATTTTTTTTCCTCGCAGACAATTCCGACAAATCCTGTCGTGCGTCATTAAAACGATTATTCTACGGCGCGTTTAATCCACTTTTGCATGTGCTCCTCGATCTCTCTTCCATCTGAATGACTGTGCATAGAGAATATACATACATATATGACTCTGCCCTGCACGTATATATATCCTTTTAGTTCATCTCCCCTTCTCACATCGGGATATCTAATTCTGCGGGACGAATTGCACCAAGGGAAATTCTTCACACGCAGCGCAGTGACGTTTAATCGAACCATTATTATACGAATCCCCAAACGAACATTATATATATACTTATATTGTTTCACAAAAATTTCTTTTTTCCCATTGAATAATTCCACTTTCACATCGCCACCATTTACCTATTCCATTATATTTATTTAATTAAATATGAATAATAAATTATTTTTGTTTATTTTTTTTCCCACTGTATTTTTGCAGACAGCGATGACAGCGATGCTGAGGGTGGTCTTGGTAATGTCAGCCGATTAATAATTCGTCCGCCAGGTCACAGTGGAAAAGCAAAAAAAGGTCATTTGTGCTTTGACGCCGCATTTGAAACAGGAAATTTAGGACGTGTTGATTTAATATCAGAATACGAATATGATTTATTTATTCGTCCTGATACGTGCAGTCCACGATTACGATTGTGGTTTAATTTTACTGTTGATAACGTGCGCGCTGATCAACGAGTGATATTTAATATTGTTAATATATCAAAGAGTAAAAATTTATTTAAAGATGGAATGACGCCGTTGGTGAAATCTACGAGTAAATCTAAATGGCAAAGAATACCGAACAAACAAGTTTATTATTACAGATCGCCACATCATCAGAATCATCATGTGTTAACGTTTACATTTAATTTTGATCGTGAAGATGATGTTTATCAATTCGCATTAACTTATCCGTATTCTTATACGAGATGTCTCGGTTATTTAGATAATCTTTGTACGAAATGTTCAGCAGTTAAACGTGAAACATTAACGTCTTCCATACAGAAAAGAAAAGTCGAATTAATTACAATTGGTGATGATAATACTGATGAACATCCAAGACGTGTAGTTGTAATATTAAGTCGAGTTCATCCTGGTGAATCGCCATCATCTTTTGTTTGTCAGGGTCTTATGGATTTTTTAGTTAGTCCACATCCGATTGCCCAAGTATTACGTGACTATGTTATCTTTAAAATTATTCCTATGCTTAATCCTGATGGAGTTTTCCTTGGGAATTATCGGTAAATATAATAATATAACTCTGAGAAAAATAAAAATTTTTGATGTTTTAAAAATAATTTCATTTTGATTTTTAATTAATATTTTTTTCTGAGTGATATAAATTAATTCACAATTTTTAATATGTGATATTGATTAATTTTACTTTTATTTTTAAATAAATTTTTAATATTGAATAAATTAATTTTATCAGATCGTCGTTGATGGGAGTGGATTTAAATAGAGCGTGGAATCGTATTTCTGAATGGATTCATCCAACACTTTTAGCCACTCGTACATTACTTGAGACATTGGATAAAAATGCTAATGCTCCATTGGATTGTATTTTAGATTTGCATGCTCACACAAACGCCACTGGATTATTTGTTTATGGTAATACCTACGATGACGTTTACAGGTAAAGAAAAAAAAAGAAAAAGAAAAATTTATATAATAAAAATTTTCTTTAAAAATATAATCAACCTTTTATCTAAATTAAATGGCTGTCAGCCTTTCAGGTACGAGCGACATATTGTCTTGCCAAAATTATTAGCACAGCATGCAGATGATTATGAACCTGGTAATACAATGTACAATCAAGATCCGCATAAAGCAGGAACAGCTCGACGACATTTGTGTTCGATTTTAAGCGATCACATTAATTGTTATACAATTCAAGTGTCCATGTATGGTTATTATAGAAAAGAACAGCCGGGATTACTTCCATACACTGAAGAAAGCTGTATCCTTTCATAATAAAAAGAAGAAAAAATATATATTCCTCTTTATATCAATAGAATTTTATTTATTTTTATTTTCTTTCTCCTCGGACAATCTCTCATTTTCCTCAACACTCATTTCATTGAATTAAATTTTTATTTCCCATTAAGATTACAGAGTCGGACGTAATTTAGCTCGTGTTCTTATGGAGTATTACAAGCTGACAGGTTTGATACCCTCGGGACTGCCCGACCAACCATCGAATAAACGAGGACGTCAATCCAGACAGAGGCATCGGCAACCCCGGGATCCTCGACCCCGGACAGCCAGAACGCCTGCGCCGCTGCATCTAGCCAGCATCCACGAGTAAAACTATCAACTCTATACATGTATATCTATAATACACGCACGTATCCAAGACCCACCCTGTCATTCACCCCTTCGCCAATGCTTCATCCTTCCCCTAATCAATTTCCAATTTGACGTTCAGCTCAAAATTTTATTCTTCGATTTTTTCTATCCCGATAATTTGGATTAAACTTTGATACAATTTTTTATTATGCAAGTCTCTTTGTTGATAAATTTATTTTATGTGAAAAATGTGGCTGTAATAAATTGGTAATATTGAAATGTTTTATTAGAGTAATGTAAAAATATTTTATTTGATTGTTGATTGTTATTTTATTTTGTTAGGTATTTTACTGAAGATGCAGTTGAATTGCCGTCTGGCTCGCGTTACCGATCAATGAGTGGCACGCGAATGAACGTTGAACCGGGAACAGGGAGTGGAATTGGAATGGGAAATGGCAAGAACCCGCCAAGCTACAGGTATCGAAGCCCCGGGGCACCTATACCATTGCAGATCGACACTAAGTCTAATATTGTCATGATGACAACGACAACAACTACTGGGATAACAACAGGACATCCGATAGAGCCACGTTTGGCTATTATTGATTTTAATCAGCTGACACGAGGAGGTTTAGATGTGGCTACAGGCAAAAATAGATCAAAGGTCGCGAGGAAATCACCAGAGCGACAGAATAAATTACGAAGATAGAACAGACAGTTGTGCTTTTGCTTTTACCTCTCTGACATTGATGGAATTAAATTTTTTTTGAACCTTGACCGATTATTTTACTGTTAAAGTCAGTTAATATTACACGAGTGTCCTTTGTCCTTGGGGTTTATGTGCTTTTTTCACTAGTGAATGTTAATCCTACAAGAGAATTAATTTTATCCCAGCTGAAATTTTTTTGTTTTTTTTCTAATTTAATTTTTCCATTTTTCAACAAGTGGAAATTTTTTTTTTGGTATTATTATTTGTTATTATCTTTTAATTTTTTTGTAGAACAAAAATAGTTACAAGTTAACGCCGGGTGATAATGCATCGCGGAATATAAAACAACTCTCCTGGGCCCCACCCCTTGAACAATTCTTTCGCGCAAATTTTGTGAATTAATAATAAATGTTTTGAAATTTTTTTTTAAAATTTTTTTCCATCTTTCTATTCGTATTACTTCATTATTGTTCCTTCTGCCTTAACAACAAACTGCATATTTATATAAATAAATTAATCTAAATCATCATTCTCTCAGCTCGTGGCTCTGATGATAATAAAAAATAAAAATTATTTATAAACGTAACTCTGAACTAATTATGTCAACTGTTCATAGTCGAAAAAATTGTATAGAAATACAAAAGAAAAATAAAGCTGAGAAAATTCTAAACTCTCCCCAATTATGTATTAAAAAAAAAAGATGAATATAAAATACAATTAATAAATAAAAAAAATGACAAAGCCATAAAAACATACCTGAATTGAAGCCTGCCAAAATTCCACGTGGGCACGTAGAGTTGTTTAATTCGTGAAAAATTGTCTATAATATTTAACCAATTTACACCTCGCGATTACCACAACCCTCAAAAATAAGGGCGCAGATTATGACAATGCAATTGTATCTATCTCAAGCCGATTTATCTCCTTACATATATATATACACACTCTATTTAATAACGCATCTATATATAAACATACATATAAAAAAAAAATGAAATATATATAAATATAAATAATCAAATAAAATTAAACATGAATACTAATAATCGAAAAACTACCCAAAAAATTTATCAATATTTTTTTTTAAATCATTTGATTCTCAATTATTCTAATATATATATTTTTTCTTTCATACATGTACATTTATACATATGTATACGCGTATAAATACATATATACATATATAAACATTCGTATATGTGTATATTTATTTTTGAATTATAAAATACTAATTACTATTAAATACCATTCAATCACGTAATATTATATTTGGTAATTGAGAACGAATTCGAATGGAATCAAAAATTATTTAACTAAAACGGAAATAAATGAAACTAGCGAAAGAAGGGAGCAGACAAGCAGCCAGTAGCTTCTACCCCTGGACTCGACGGAACTGGGCTCGATGTTTCTGGTGCTGCTGCTGCTGCTGCGTCTCGCCCTCGATGAAGGGGGTGGATTTCAACTGCTCTCACCCCTTCAAATCTCTCTCTCCTTCTCTTACTCTCTACCTTTCCCTCACGCACGCAGACACACTCATACTTTTGGCCTTTGAAATTTTATTCTATTTTTTATTTTCCACAAACGACTACATGTGGCTCCCTCTGCTCAATCTTAGAGCTCTGTACATGAACAGTACATACACATAAATATATTTGTATGTCTCAGTTCAGTTCAGACATATAGATAAGCATATACCGGCTCTTTTTACCCCCCTATCTCTCTTTCTCTCTATGTGCTTAACCGTAAACCATTGCCAACCCCTGTAGCCCCGTCGCCCCTGTTGCTTGAACGTTGTTGGGGTTGGACGAGAGCAGGGCGGTGGTCATTGAACCAGTGTATATATAGTCAACATATCTGCGTGGATCCGGTGCGCGAATTCGCAATGTGGATCTCTCTTTCGCTTTATCAACATCCCTCTCTTTTGTATAGTATTACATAGCTAAATTCGCTTCCTCATCCTCGAATACATAGACCAACTATCTATCCTTCTTGTCTGTATGTGGTTTAGTCACTTGCGCTTTCGCTTCGTCACCAACACCCTCGATTATATGTATATATAATATATATATACAGAATATGTATTCGAGAGTTCGAATCTGCTGCATGAAGAGCAAAAGCGTCGCCTAGCAGCGGGAGTGGCTCATGCTCTCAGAGACCTGTAATATGTATTATTCGTTTATTTCGTTTTTTATCTAATGTTTGATATATAATGTAGATTTTTTTATGTAAATTATTCTTATTTATTGTGACGAAGATGCGTATGGTAATATTGATTGTTTTATGGAGTTTCCATCATTTTTAACTGGAAAACTTTCGTTTTATGGTTATGTTTCTATGGATATGGCTGGGGAGGTTGGATTAATTGTGGGAGAATGTAGAAAAAGAAACATTTGTAGATATTATATGAATGAATAATTGATGTTATTCATTCAATTTCTGCAATTATAATTGTTCCTTTTTAGGTATGAGGGAAGAAATTTATTATGGAAATACAGAAGATTTTGTCGAATATTTGGAGCATTTTTTATTGTTTATTAATTTGGATGATGATTTACTTACCGATGATGAGTGGGTATGTTGAGAATTCTATTTGGGCACTTACATATTACTGATGATGTCTGATGATGAAACTGAATTTTTAGGTTATACACTGAGGATTAGTGAATGGATTATTTTAATGATTTATTTATGATTTTTGATTATGATTTTGATTATTGTTTCATTTGTTAATAATTATATTTTTATTGTTGGCGATTCATTGCTTTTGGTATGATACCACTGTTATCTGCTGGAAAAAGTTTCAAAATTTTTGAGAGAGCGAACTAAAAAGTTGTCATGGCGACGCAAATGGCGCTAGAAATATACGCGCCAAAATTTAAAAGTTGATAATTTATTTTTATTTCAGAAACTTTGAAGTTGAATCACTGTTACAATATTTTTTGTATGTAATAATGTTATAAATAAATTTTATATGAATAATTCATTCAATAGTTTAAAGAATAAAATTCGTTGTATTGTTTTTTAGGTTAGATTTTTATTATCACTGATATTTTTGTAGACAAAATTGGTTTTATATTAGAAGACATGCGCAAATAGGAAATATCATATATGTATATAATGAAGGGCCCTCTCTCTCACACATAAAGAAAAGCACCAATAACGTAAGTGTCCGCATGTTACGTATCTAACCTGTACTTTATTCTGGTACGATAAAATTTTAGAATTTTGAAAAATATATATTAATTACATTCGATATGTTTAAAACACATATTTCAAAAATATTAACTGGATGGTAGGTATGTAAATGAATAAGTTGAAAATAATAAAGAAATTTAGTTTATAAAACATTTTAATCATGTTCTTGCGGGTCGAACATAACCTCACTTTTCTCAACTAAAATTTTTATTAATTTCAAATGTATAAATTATTTTCTTTTTCTTGTATAATAAGATAAATAGACTAGAGATGAATTAATTCTGATAAAGAAAGGTTCAATTATTGATATTAAATTTTTTTTATATCTAGGACTTTGACAATTTTCTCTGGACTCGGATTATTTTATCTTTCGAGAAAAGCTACAATAAAACGTCGTAAGGATCAAATGTTTGCAAAAAGACGTGAAACTCAACGTGCTATTGAAGATATTGAAAATAGTAATCAGAGACTATAAAGAAGAAAAAATAATATCATTGTATTCAAAAACGTTGAATTAATTTATTATAAATAAGAAAAAATTATGGCGGCATTACCACAGTTGGATGAAGCAAAACTCAAATTGGTGCAAGACTTGGAGATAGAAATGATGTCGGATATGTATAATAGAATGACATCAGCATGTCATAAAAAATGTATATTACCATTATATAATGAACCTGAATTGGGTAAAGGCGAATCTGTCTGTATAGATCGTTGTATTGCTAAATATTTAGACATTCATGAAAAAATTGGAAAAAAATTAACACAAATTTCTATGAATGAACAAAAAACTCAAGAGTCTTCTTCATGAAATTATAATTATGATATATAATTTAATAAATAAATTGCATTTCATGGATTATGTTTGAAAATAACTGAATGATTGTTTTTTTTGTTAAAATGGAGATAGTAAATAATTAAAATACAAATATTCTGTGTTCATAGTTGTTAGTTTTTATCTAGAAACATTTCAAAATGTAGATACACTCTGTATTTAATATAAAAGTTGCCCATAAACTTGAGCATGTAAAGAAAAACAAACGAAATTTAATTTACTTGTCACAAAAAACAAAACAATGAAGAAAAAAAAATATTAACACTTATATTCATGAACAATGAGTTAATGGATAACAATAATTGTAGTTATAATCATAATAATGATAGCAGTAGTAGTGGTAATATAAAAAAAAAGGAAGAAAAAAAACAAATTCTTTTAGAAGACTATATAAGATAGCCAAATGATATCTTAAGCGAATTGTTTTAAATTATCAATTAATTATTTCCTTTTGATTTTATTTGCAGGAAATAATCTAAAGTTTTTTCCTTTCAAATTGTACTTATTGGTATACATTAATTTGCTTCCTAATTCTCATCGTATAAAAAAGTTCTTTCGAATCTACAATTTTTTTTTTCAAGTGAAGCAGTTGAAAAAAAAAGACTTCTGTCTGGGTAATCATTAATTTTCCCCTTTCTTAAATATCTTAGTCAATCTCATTACGAAAATATCAAGAAAAAACATAAACTTATGTACATAAAACGTATCTCACATAAATCGCAACAATTCCAAATATTTTTCATCTTCATAAACATCCATTAATCAAATTAAATAAACATGTTAATATTTTTCCTTTTATCATTTATAATTTTCAACTGAATAACTTTCTTTTTTATATTGCCATGAAGATAAATTTAATTTTGTATCGCTGCGATTTTTTATTTAACAAAAACAAAAAAAAACGTTTTTGTTATACGTTTGTGGCACTTGAATTGGATTATACTTATTAATTATAAGTTAAATTCGATTAAATATCATTAATCGGTTGTTTTTTCTTTTGAAGAACGTATCAGTGCTAATATCAGAGTGTGCTGTCCACCACCTGATGTTCGAACAACAGTTTTTCCTTCTAATTGTTTGCTTTTAACCAAAACTGGGGTATCAACATCATCGTCTGAACCTGTTCCCAGTTGACCACCATCTCCCATTCCCCACGCGTACAGTTGTCCTAAAATAAATAAATTAATTAATCGAAAATCAATATTAATTGAACAAAATAATAATATATTCTTAAATTGATTTTCCCATTTTTATCTACGACTTACCAGCGTCGTTAACAGC
Organism: Microctonus hyperodae; assembly: GCA_030347285.1. Lineage (NCBI taxonomy): Eukaryota > Metazoa > Arthropoda > Insecta > Hymenoptera > Braconidae > Microctonus > Microctonus hyperodae. Next base: position 4,070,506 of record JAQQBR010001834.1, read on the forward strand.
AAATGATTGAGCACTACCAGCTGCAACGTCAATGATTTTTTCATTGCTCAATGTTTCAAGTTTTACAAGCTCTTTAGCGTCAGCAGAATCTGGTCCAAGTCCAAGTCTACCATATTCTTTACGTCCCATAGCATAAACCGCACCATCTTCATCCAATGCAAGAGTATGATGCTGTCCACTGCTTATATGTTCCCACTGTTTCCCAGTGAATGTTTTTGATAATTTTGGATGAAAATACGGAACAGTATCTTCAAGACCTGAACGTAAAAAATAATTAATATACATTATAAAAATAAAAAAAATTTTAATTAAAATTTAACTGACCTATTTGATGATAATTATTCAATCCAAAAACATAAATATCACCTTGTGATAATTCTTTAGCAAATGTGCAATATTGTCCCGCCCAAATGTCCACAAAACGAAGTTTTTTTGTAACTTTAAATTCTACCAAATTAGGCATTAATAATTGCGTTACTCCATGACGATTATCTCTATCAGCCATGCGAGATGATACACGTCCTAATTGTCCTTGTTCACCACAACCACAAGTATAAATTTTACCATTTTCCGTTAACATCACAAGATGATCAGCACCTGACGCTAATTTTGCTATTTTTACCGTTGGTAATATTTCTACTGGCAAACGTTCATTTCCACGAGATGTTAATCCCATAGATCCATGTGAATCCTACAATTTTAATTGTAAATTAAATATATAAATACATTTATCTATTAAATTTTCATTTATATATTGTCTACAGCAACGTATAACTAACCCTGAATGATCCCCATGCAAATACTCGGCCATCGCTTAATAAAGCAGCACTGTGAGAATCTCCAGCAGTTATTTGAACGACTTTTCCGTCTATATCAACAACACCTGGAACTGTTTCTGAACCTTCTTTTGATGTATCACGTCCCAATGCACCTTCGTCATTACAACCAAATGTCAAGACTTTTCCTGACTTTGTCAAGCAAATATTGTGCATACCACCAGCAGCGATCATTATTACGTCAGTGTAACTCGATATTGCTGCAGGTCGTGATTTTTCCATCACCTCTTCGCCCAAACCAAGTTGACCAGTGTCACCTTGTCCAACTGATAACATAATTCCACCTGCTGGAACATTTCTTAGATTGGGTTTGACAACAATTTCTAAAATATATGAAGCAAAATAAAAAAATTAGAGTTGTGATAAAAATTTGTTTATCATTGCTATTACTATTTTTGACAGAGATTTATTATTTCATAGTAATAATTATGTTTAAAAATAAGTACCTTCTTTCTTTTTTGATTGTTTTGGGGCAGTTACATCTTTCGGTGCTGTTGTAGATGTACGTTTTGGTGCTTTTCTTGGCGGCACTGAAAATTAATTTTTGAGGTTATGTTTAGTAGAATTCACGTGAGGTAGAGATTAATTCTATACTTAGACTAAAAATTATGTATGATAGATAATTCTTAGATATAATTGGCACAATACTCACTTATTCTTCAATTGTTTATCGTATAAATAATAATAAAATATTGCTAAACACGTCGTTGGCGCCAAAAAGTTTGGTGAAACTCTCAAGTGACGGTTGTAGAAGTGTGGATTCTCCAGAAGGCGGTAATAAATATCAATGCGCGGGCTATAGTAAATATATATACATCCGGTTGGAATCAATTCAAATAATAACAAATAAATATTAACATCGACATAAAATAAATAATTCGATATTTAATTTATCTTAATTCAATTTAAATAATATTAAAAAATTCCTTTCTCGTTGAATTTATATTAATTTATTTTAATATTACTCTTTAAAGTAATAAAACTCAACAAAAAGAGTATTCCTACAGGAAATGATAGGTAGCGCTTGAATCGAATTGGAATGCGTGCGCTACAGCTTTTGAATTCCGCGCCACGACGCCATTAAAACTTGGCGTCCTCAAAAAAGTAAACTCATTTTCAGAGCGAGTGCGGTATCAAAAATGGCTTTTTTCTTATTGTTCTTAGTTAATTAGTGCTGTGAAAGTGATAAAACATATCCTTGGATATAAATAAACATGTTTTAACGATCATAAAAGTGTGTTTTAAGTGTGTGAAACCCATAAAGTGTCTGTTTTTTGGTGGAATTCATCACATAGCTGACATCATCAACCCATCCATGGCAATGAGAGACTTTGTGAGTACCTTAAAACATTTATTTTCATCATTCCGAACTATTATTCCTAATCAATGATTGAAATAATAAGCATTACAATCATTAATATCAATTATTAATACCCAACATATTTTTTATACATATTTATAAAGGGAAATTGTATTCAACAATGAATAATTTGTTTGCTCTGACCATCATTTATATTTTTTCCCTCCAATTAACAATAAATACTGATTGTTAATAAGCTAGAGATGATTCCATTTACCCAGACGTGATCATAACTTCATCAGCAACTCCAACATTATCAACATAGTTTAATAATCCATATAAGTGCTAATATTTATTGCTATTTATTTGTTACCATCCGATGACACTGTGATCAGCAGAATTTTTTAGAACATCCCCATTAGCCAAGTGCACCTCTATGGTAAATCCTGTATAGCCTACGGTGAAGTGCACCAAATGTTATTGGGGATTGTTCACAAGAGTTGATAGAAATCTAAATTATCGACATTCAGGGATTTTATTTACACCAGGAGCAGGTTGATGAATTCCAAATTTATTATTCTATCAAAAAAATTAAATTATTCAGTGGGATATTTAATTTTTTATTTGTTTATCTTAAGACAAAACATAGAAGGAATGGTTGGTGATTAATTTATAAATCATAAATATTATACAATTTATATTTTGATTGAATGCCATTTTATTTTTCCTAAGCATACCGATATAAAATAGATAATAAAATCTTCAATGATTCATTGTTGGCTTGAACGTAGTATATTGTGGTGGCTTCTCCTTCTTATTATATGGCTTCAATGTTGCTAGACGTTCTGGCTTGAGAAACAGCTGCTCCCCCTGCACATTTATCGTCAACTGCTATCTTAGAGACATAGCTTTGATTTTTTTTTCTCTATTTTATTTTATTTTTTGATCTTTTTAACGTGACAACAGGCGCACTATTTATCAGTTTCGCTACTTGGGAAAGGGAAAATTCACATTTGGGATTTTTTATTTGTTCTTTTTATTAATATCCTTTTTTTTGTGTTAATATCTATAACTTGATTGCTTTCTTCCTAAGGGTATATTTACTAATAAAAAGATAAATGAAAGATTATTAATGCCAGGGGACAAAATGCACATTCAGGATTGTGTGATCATTTTAATTATGATGGTATTACAATAAAACATTCATTATGTTTTTATTTAATTCCATTTTGACTAGTTGAGGTAGTGAACATGAAAGGATTGAGATAATAAAGATAAAAAACATTTGGTAAATTCACGTTTTTTTTCTGTTTGTTCAATGAAACTTTTTTTTTTTCTCAACCCACAAAAACTCCAATAATTTTTGTTTATACATATAAATATTTATTTATTTATGTATGTATATTATATTGGCAGTAAATCGATACATAGATTTTTTATGAACACAGTAACAGGGCTTTTT
>JAQQBR010001834.1:4075900-4086581 GCA_030347285.1 Microctonus hyperodae
AAAAAAAAAAAAAGAAATAAAAATTACATTAGTAAATGTATTCTGTGTTTACTGTGTAATTTAAAATTAATTTAACTTTCGGTTTGCTATTATATACGTGTAAATATATTTAATAATTTTTCATATTGTATGTATAGTTTTAATTATTTCGCGAAGTTTGGGAATTATTTTTCTTCCCTTTTAGTTCCCTTGTTGTAAGGAAAATTAAGATATAATTTTTTTTCCCCTTTCTGATTTTATCTATTTATATACACGGTAATTTATCTACGATTTTTTACTGGACAAAAATACATTTTCTTCTCTTTGTTTTTTCAATTGAATTTTTACCTTCGGGATTATACAAAAAATTAATTACAGATATTATTAGTATACATGTATGATATAATATTCGGTATAATATAAAAGCAAAAAAAAAAAAGATAAGTTATTAAAGTAAATAAATTTATTAATTGTGTATACCTCGGAAAATTTGTGACATTTTATTACGGTAATATAATTAAACAAAACAAGAATTATAATCAGAAAGTCAATCATTGTGCAAAGAATAAAATTATCCCCGCAACTGGAAGATCTCAATTAAGAAGAAACGTATACATATATACGAATATTATAAATAATAATATATACGTATATGTACACGTAGGAATTATTCGATAGTGGTATATACTGGAGAAGTATTTAAATGTCACGATGAAGTATTGATCGTTTATTTTTCGATTTGAAATCCAAGTCGAGTCCGACATTGAATTTTTATTCCGGAAAATAATATTATATTAATACACAAAATATAGATACATATATTAATTATTTTCACGGTGTCGAGGCGAGACAAAACGAGTTGCAATTAAATTAAAATTAATATCGAGCCAATTGAAATTATACAAAATTAATAATAGTAAAAAAAAATTAACCCATCACTGCGTTTTGTTGTGCGCTATAATCAGCATCCTCCAACCACTGATTTTCATCGTTAACCGGTATGTTCATTTGTTTCTTTACTTTTATGTTCAGTACTTGCCTGATAATATTTTTATAATTGAATTATTATTACTATTATTTATTCATTTATTTAATTAATTTATTTATTATTATTATCATCATTATTATTATAATTATATTAATCGCTAAATTGCGATTGAATATGAGTTTGTTTATTTATTGTTATAATTATGGAATCCCTAATATGAAAGTTATTTGGGCATTTTTAAGCTTTTTTCCCTACCTCAGTTTAATTAATTTCCATTTATAATTCCAAATACACCAAAAAAATATCTCTCAAAATGGCGGTGGTGCGCTCGGGGTTATCAAGATATTCACCTTGTAATTCAAAAGATAAAAAAAAAATATAATCATGAAAATAAAATTTGTTTTTTTGAATAAAAAATTTATGCAAAATATAAAGGCGGAAGTTGATAATAATCATTAATTATTTCAAGGGAAAAAAAAAACTACTGCAAGTTCAACGACCCGTAAATTCATATTCCAAACACCTGGATACTTTTCTAACAAACTTTTAAATATATATACATAAATAATATATAGATATATGTATGAATATATATTTAAAAGGAAAAATATATAAATTTATTTATGGAAATTTATCCAAATAAATTTTTATATTCAAATATATATTCAAGTTACTTTAAAATTTTTATTCTAAACAAAAAAACGTTGATAATATTATGCAAGTAAAGAATATTCATTATTTCTCCGTTATTTTTTTCTTTTTCGTTATCACAACATGAATATCTTGCAAATCGTTATTCGAGGCTTTTGCTTGGGTGTGGCTTCAGGGGTTGAGCGCACCACCGCGACGACGCCGACTCCGACATCGACGAAAAGAGGCGTCCCCACATGATGCAAGCTTCCACAATATCACAAAATATATTTCACTAATAAATTCTTCAAACTTCTTTAACAAATATAAAATTATCCAATCACTCTGACAAAATCACTAACCAACAATTCTCAATAATTATCAAAAGCCATCAAAATTTCATTGATTATATCAATTTTTTTTATAAATATACATTTGATGATATACAGAAAAGAGCAAAGATGGCGTCACGAAGAAAAAGCGCCACCTACTACCAAAGGGAATTGCTCAAACTTGTTTCATATACAAGCAAAGAAAAAAATGAAAATATATATAAAGAAAGAAATTCTGGACAAAAAGTTTTCGTGACGCATCGGGGTCGGCATACCAAAACATATATGTACAAGCTCATATTCTTTCCTCTCCCCTTTCTTCATGATTCCTCACCGCATCAATCGCCCCTCTCTTATTTGAACCCATCCCCTGTGTCTCCGCCATCCCCCGCCGCCCACCACCCAAAGCATTGTCTCACGGGATGTTGGGCATGCCACACAAGAGGGGTGCGAGATCAAGGGCAGTCGAAAAAAAATAAAAAATGAAATGAATGGAAACTGAAACAGACTCTGACGTAAGTAGTATATACCACGCATAAACCCGCCTTGTGCTTTTATTTATTCAATTATATATTTAATTTCAATTCATAAAAATACACAAAAAATTCATAAAAGCCATGCATTATTATCATACTAAAATTAATATTTAATAACAAAAACTAATTCAAATTAACAAAATAAATAAAACAATTCCTGCAACATTGTATGTGCATTGTGCTGAAAAATGTTATAGAATTAATATTTTTAATTTTGCACGAACAATTTATAATGCATAAACCTTAACAGCGTAACATTAATAAAATATTTTAAATTACATTGTTTTTGGATTGAAGACGGTGTATAGAGTGTATAAGGGGGCGAAAAATAATGTATAGGATTGAGAAAGGAAAATAGTGAAAGAACACGAGGGGGGTGAGATGGTGTACATAAATGTAGAGTTGGGGAGCGGCAGACTCGCTACCACTTTTGTGTATTGATCGTTTCTCTAGGTCCATGTGTCGCGCGTGCGTTTCTAGTCATGGGGTGAACCTGCGCGAGGGCGAATTATAAAGGAAGAGAAACGTAGAGAGAGAGAGATAGATACCTAGGCAAAGAAGGGGCAATGGCTGGGGTTCATATACCCCCGGGTTACCAGCTATGTTTCTTCCTATACCATTGCCAACGTCGACCAATCAATGGAGCCCCTCGGTCACTCTCTTTCTATTTCTTTACATCAATATACATACATGAGTATAAGTGCTTATGTATGTTGGTATATAAATTCTTATTTTGTCTTTCATATACATTGTATGTATATATATACATCAGTAAATAGCTTTGTACACCAGAGCTTTTTATCTGAGAATAAAATACCATCGGTAGAAAAAATAACTTGCTCGATAAAATCGTTTGTTTTATTATAAATTATTAAATTCTATTTTTATATTATTTTTTATATTTATTTTCATTATTTACTTATTCATTTTTCTATTTAATTTATGTTTTATCTATGATACTTATTAATATTTTATTAATATCCATGTGCTGATTATTTTTTTTTTATTCATTCGTTTCAGAAATAGTTTCGATTATTTTATTATTTCGTCAGTTGGAATTTTAATTAAGGCGCGATGTTTAACATTTGTATTGAATGTGAATTATATAGATCTTGGCGAAAATATAATGAATAAGGGGAGAGCACAAAATTAAATAAATAAATATGTATATATTTACGCGCTTGTCACGGGCAATAGTACGCGATCAAAATTGTGATATGCTCGACGTCGTCGAGAACGTTAGACATTATACCAACTGGCATCGTTGCATGATACAGTGGGCGTTACATGGCAGCATATGACGCCAAACACACACGATATTTTGTATATATATAATATATATGTGTATATGTATATACATACGGTTGAGGGGAATCAACTTTTCACCATTTTTTATTTCTTTTTGAGCTGCTGTCGCTTTTCTCATTCTTTTTCTTTTATGATATAACTATATACTTTTATATACCTAAGCCATTTGGTGTCCTTAATATTCCTTGACATGTTTCCCTTGGCATTATATTGGCAGGGAGGTTAAAATTATTTCACACGTGCGATATATCGTACCGACATTTTTCTATTTTCATTCAATTGTTTAATTGTGTATTAGAAATGGTAGAATAAATATTGTTGACATTATTATCTTGTTATATTTAGTGCACAAGATGTTAGCAATAAAAATAAATTGATATCTTGTGGAGCTATAATTAATAGGAGAATAATTATTTATATTTGTATAAATATAATTTTTTTTATTGACAATGTTTTTTTTATTTGATACACCTGCGTAGATATGACAATAATTAATTTTAACAATGTTTGATTAATTGTTTATGACTGTAATGGTATCTCTATATTTTCATTCACGTCTTCAATAATTAAAATAAAATGTTGTGAGATAAATATAAGAATTAATATCATTCCACAAAGATCAACAATTAAATTACATCAACACACGTGGAATAACATTCGTGAACAATTGAGAACAAAAATAAATTTAGTATAATATATATAATTAATCCAATTTCTCATACATAAATTAATTAATTAATTTTTGTATTTATTTCTGAACGAATTATTTTCATCATCTCCATCATCAAATAAATATAAATAACTTTTGATTTATTCAACAATTTATTGAGCTATTAATAAATTTTCTTATTCATATGAATTTAATAATATATAAAATATTCACAAAGTCTGTTATATGTCTGTATTATAAAGAAAATTTAAATGCATTACCACACGTATGTATAGTCTGCAGTGAGAGATCGAAAATTGGCAGCTGTATAGTTGTATAAACCCAGAGGGTTGCTCATTTGTCAACCCCTGGGTTTGGCGTTGCATTTAGTTGAAGAAGTACATATACAAAGAGGGATATAACGATTCGCATTATCTAGGGATCCATAACTGGCTTACATGCATCTTCTTTAGACTACATATATGTGTATTATATATTTCAAACCTATACATAAGGCCCCATTAGCTTACTACATGTATTTAAATGTCTCTGACTTATTCACATTGAACCAAACTTTCAATTGGCTTATGGAGTTGGACAACACATTGCCATTTAAATTAATTTATGGTCATCATTACTGTCCTTCAATTCAAAATAGCATTAAAGATTAAACTCAATCCAATGTTACAATACAAAACATTTAGAAGATTAGAAAAAAAAAATAAACACACAAGATTAATGGATGTGAATTTAAAAAATTCTTTTAGTCTTCGAGTTGTTTAAATTAATTGAAAGATTTTTAAAGAATTATCAAACTATTTATTTCGATAATATTTTTTTTTATTTGCAAGAGTGGTTTGTCTATATAACAGTAAAACTTGGGCGATACTTTACCCGACCACAAAACCCATGTATATTTATAGTGTTTATACCAGTATGTATTTATAATTTGGTCACGGGATAATTTTGCGCGGAAAGTGAACACAACCACGCGACAAGTAAATGAATTTTCGCGTTATTTTAATGAACAATTAGCTTTATGCTTTAATGTTTGTTTGATGTGATGATAAAAATAATAAATATAATAATAATGAAGGATAATATACTGTTGAAATAACAGTATATAAAAAAATAGAGATTAAAATCTTTAATTTAAATGTGAGAATATTTTCAACAAAGATTGTTGATATTGGCAACCAAAAGCTCTTCTTCAAAACACTCATTTTTTTTATACATTTTATTTCTTCTTTTGTCGGTATCAAAGGTGAATGTATAATAAATATATGCGTATATATACATACGTATATATATTTATAATTCTATGCTAGTGGAGAGAACAACTCGTACAATTCTTGGAAATGATATTGGCGTATGTTAAGGCTTGGCATGTAAGCAAAGCGGTTGTAATATTGGCGCACGAGCCAAAAGTCTCTTACTTGAGTTTTGTATTTCGTCAGCACTCGCATAATTTCGAGTTGTCATCGTCGCTTCGTGTGCGCGTTTGTATTTGCTCGCGCCCCCTCCATTCTAGTTCTCCTTTTTGCTCTTCCTCTTCATTTAACTCTCTATCTCTTCTTATTTCTTTTCTTCTCATTCGTACATACACACCACGGTCGATGGCATATCTACGAAAAAGGTCAGGGTTGAGTCAATTATTCTCAACTATAAAAAAAAACTGATAAGAAAAAAAAAATGTGAGGCAAATAAATAAACAGGAATAGAAAAAAAAATACAGTTATAAAAGAGATGGAAAAAAAATGAATGGAAGGTAAACAATGCAGTTTGAATTTGTTTCGTTTTAGCTTTTCTCTTTTATTGTTATTTTTTTTTTTTTTGCATTAAGTAGAACGTGAACGTGATTTATGAGATGTAAAAGGTGTTCACACGCACACATTTTTATTGTTAATGTTGACGAAGGAGGATAAGAGAATTCGATACCAACAGGAACACTAGAGGATTAATCGTATATATGTGTATATAAATCTACCTATGTCATAAATACATACATGCAGCATATACTCATATGTATATAATGTGATACAGGATGTTAAGGCCAATGAACTGTTGAAGGGAATACGATGATTTCCGATATTTCAAAGCTTTGAGAACAGTCACGTTTATATACGTTGCATCGTGTGTGTTAGGATATTGGGGATGTTGTACTCGGGATGATTCAGCGACTATTTCACAGGGGATATATGTATTATGTATGTATGTATATGATATTGGGTGTATGTAATATGTAACAGTCTAAATGTATGAAAGGGAGGAAGAAACAGATACGCAGAGAGACAGGGTGAATTTTGAATCAGATTTATTGTAATGTTGGCCTCTAAACTTTAGAGTGAATGGTTGATCGATGAAATTATTTTATATACTATTTCCAACACTACTTCCCTGCTTGTTCTCGTTGACCTTTCAAGGATTTTTCTATTTTAACATGTCTCTAGATAGATTTGTAAATATAGAAACGATATGTATAAATAATAGAAAGAAGAAAATAGTTTGGTGTATTATAATTTATTGCTTCTTTATTTTGCATTAAAATTTATTCGTAAGAGAGAATTTTAATTAAATGAAGAAACATTTTTTTCTGCTATTAATTTGTATCTTCTATTTGGTAAAAAAAAATTTGTATTCTATTTTGTGAATTAACTATGTAGACAGTATATGTATATATGTATGTACATATTGTAAAGTTGTATATATACGAGACGCGAATGCAGTGAGAAAGTATACAAGGAGAAAAAAGTGCTAAGCCAGAGCTGCGGCGTTGTCGTACGATGAAATTTCGGACTGCCAGTGTCAGAAGTCAGGAGTGTATGAATGTAACTGTAGTGCCTGGGGTCATGAAGGAAAAAGCGAACAAAATGAAAAGTCGTGTCTATAGAGGCAAAAGAGACGAATGAGAAAAGAGAAAAACGAAGCATTATCGCTGTATCGTGTTGTTTTTATTTTATTTTTATTCTTCAGTTTTTTTTTCCTTCTCGAAGAGTAAAAATGAATTTGACTTGGCGGGGAGCGCAGCCAAATGTTGTCCATTGTAGCCGAGTAAAGCGTCATGCGTCTGCGCGGTCATGACGTGGACGGTGTGGAGGGGAACGCCGAACATTGTCGATGGTATCCGAGCGCGCTCGTGAATGGTGCGCGCGTTGATACTCGGCGAACTTCGGGAGTTTCGGCTAATCGGACTGCTGCTTTTACGCCGGGTTCGCGACCACAGAGTGGGGCAGCGACGCGCGACGCATGGGGGCATATACATATATATAAGTATATATCTTGTGGGTAATATGGTGGGAGGTATGACAGGGAGCCATCGATGATGCGCGATGGCGTGCGAAGCGCCCCGGTGTTCTTGTAATATCGTTCAGTCTCTTGGCAGCCTCCGCCCGTAACGTTGTTTATTTGTTTCCTTAGTCTAGTTACTACCTTTATTTCTACTCGCCTGTCACGCGCGTGGATTCGTGAGGCCGGTTACCCCTCAATCACACGGGGAAAGAGTAAACGAATGAATAAATAAATAAATACATGAATAAATAAATAAACAAGTAAATGATTAAATAAAATAACGAGGAGAAAAACGTGGTGAGAAGTAGAAGTGTACGTGGAGAATTCCATTGAGAGAAGAGATATAAAATATTTATTTTCATTTAATTGATCAATAAAAATAACGTGAGGGAGTAAATAATTTAAATTAATGCATCGAATTGGATGACGAGTGTCTTTCGTTATTATTTTGTTTTTTTTTCTTCATTCACAATTAATAATTTATTATTGCAATAATTATAAATGAAATAATTGTGGATGCAGATATATATTTAAAAAACGGAAGATACAGATAGATAAAATTGAAATACGATAAAGAATTTAAAGTGACAGAGGGAATAATTATAAAACATTTAATATTTTGTGATAAGTGCAAATATATGTATATGCAATATATATACAGCGTTTAAATGCTCATTTATCGCAAGCATTGTAGTTCACTTTTATTGATTTTTTCCTTTCGTTTCGGGCGGCGGCGGTGAGAGAAAGCGTAAAACAGCGTCGTTGTGCGCGCGGTGCGGGGTAATAAAAGTCTCGACTTTTTCGCAAAGGAAAAAAAAATACAATTTTAATTTTTTTTTCTCCCAATTAATTATATACTTTTATAAATCTATATACAAATAATTAATCGACTCAATTTCACTTTGATAAGTGAACATTGGAGTGTAAGCTGTGATTATAAAGGTAAGAATTATTATTTACAAATTAATTAACTTTTTTTTTTAATTCAAATATTAATTTTATTTCATGCTTTTTAATTATTATCCAATCTCCATTATATTTGTTGAAAGAGATGATTTTTTATTTTATTCTTTTCTTTCATTGAAAACTGCGTCAATTTTTTTTTTTTCTTTTCTATTCTCATTTTGGAGCACGTGCTACACACACGATGCCTCCTCTCACGCACATACAAACAGCCATTTATATACTCAACAGAATAAAAAAGAGAGGACAAAAAAAAACTTTAAAATTAACAGAAACGTGCGCGTGTAAAAAAAAACAGGGTTGGCACACATATATATAAATATTTCGAATAGGGACCTATGCCAGCACAAACATTCACGTGTTTAGTAACTCACACAAAGAATAATATATTTTCATATATACTAGAAATAATTTTACATCAAATTGACGTTAAAATATGCGCTGAATATTATTCAGTGCGAGCCGAAATAAGTCGTAATGTATTAGAGAATCGACACAGGGATTATATATTTGTATGATATACGTCACAAATGCGTGTGCGATAATATAGTCTGTCGGTTGAATACATTGCGTGTGTATATGTAAGTGTAAAGAGTATACTTATAAGTGTGTTTGTGAAGGAGAGCGAGAGACACAAAAGTTGCCTGGAGTTTCCCTTAGAAATATATAATTCTCTCATGATAAAACAAGATAGAAGAAAGTGTTGGCGGATCGACATTGGTAATGGGAGAGTATATAGAAGCGAAGTAGAAGAAGAATGATGGAGTAAGAACACGAGAAGAAGCGAGATAGATTTAGTATAGAGAATGGGAGAGCGAAAGGGGAGTTGGCAAAGAGAAGGAAAGAGCGAAAGGGGGCGCATAGGAGTTATTGATCGGTTCTGTGGCCACGCGATTTTCATGATCCGTCGCCATGACCACCTGGCTCTATAATGTCCAAGATCGTATCTATATTACGCGCTTGCGATAAAAATTCGTGGGTACTTTTGTGTGTTTTTTTTTCGTTTAAAAAATATTTTCATTATTTTTTTTTTAAGGTGAATATTAAATTTCAAATTGAATTGATTATATACATTTAAAAATATATACATTACAGTAATTTATTTAAAGAAAAAAATTAATTAAAAATTTTTATTTATTAGTTTTATAAATATAACTATTGATTATTTATTTACAAGTGATTTAGGTTTATTCAGTGAAGTAGAAATTTATTGTTAATAAATTCTTCTGAAGTTCATTATTTTTTTTTTACTTGTTTATTCATTATTATTATTATTATTATTTTTTTTTTAATTAAAATGAGTCTGAAGAGCTGATTGAGGGAGTTGAATGTTTGAATGAAGGGGGGATTTTATTGTGTAGGGAGGAAATAAAATTTTAAAAGTATATGTGGATGAACGAAATCGAGATTGATGAAGAGGGACGAGATGAGTAGCTACGTTCGGTTGGGGGAGGATGATAGGTCTTTCTCACTTGCTCAGTGTGCAAAAAGGGATAACAATGGGATTGTCATAGTAGGGGGAATTGTGCATTGTCGAGACCGAAAATTCGCGTGGTATATATAAACTAATGTAAAAGTGTGTGCGCGCGTGGATCGATAAGCACCAGCCCAAATCTTTCTATCTTTCTCGCGCATTTTTACAAAGATGCGGTGACGCGATAATTCACCATTACAATTTCACTGTCTATTCATTCTCTTTTGTCATTTTTTATCTACATAATATTTTCAACATCATCGCAAAACTAACTTTAGAAATATTTCTCACGATGTAATTCAGTTTAACAGATAGTTATCATCAATATTAATATTTACTTATTTTTTTTCTTCTATACACAATCGACGAAAAAAGAAAACAAAATATATAAAAGTATATTCATCACATTGAATTTTATTCTCAGCCATCATATTTATTTTTATCCATGACATAAAACATGATCAGATGGTAAGAAAAAAAAAATTCAAAAGAATGTTATTTTTTTCCTACACTTTCTTTCACTCTTTTTTTTTT
>JAQQBR010001834.1:4086681-4107229 GCA_030347285.1 Microctonus hyperodae
ATAAAAAAACAAAGTAAAAGTGAATTAGTTATTTGGTAATAAATATTTTTGATAGATATTTTTTTTTTTGATATTTATTTTTATATTAAAATTAGTTGGTTTTTATTTTTTTTTTATTGTAGAAAATATTTTAATTACGGTCGGGTTTATGGTATTTATTTTAATTTTATGGTGAGGTGAAAATTATAATTTTTCTTTTTAATGGTTTTGATGGAGAAATTTTGTTTTATGCTTTGGGTTTAATTTTCCGTTGTAATATTTTAATATATTTGAAGGTTGTTGGCAGTCACTGACCCGCCCTTCTTCAACTGACGCGCAGGGGTCTCTCACATTGGGGCGCTTTTATTATATATATATATATATAAGTATATGTGTGTGTATATATGTATTTTACCGTCGCGCAATGTCCGTAACTTCGATCCATTGTGGGGTGGCTCGCGCAATTTTGCGAAAGCCCCGGCCATGTTTGCACCCAAGTCATGGAGGGTGATCCGATTGGTTCTTTCATCTCTCTATATTCGCCGTGGCTTTATGACGTTCAATACAATACGAATTCGTATATATAATCTGTGTTACTTATTTGAAATTGCGATTGGTTAAGACAAGAAACTCAAGGGGAGAACCGAAAGAACATTCGCAAATATTTAATAATTTTATTTGGGAATGAAAGAGTAAACGAGAGAAAAAAAAACTGAATCAATATAATAATAGTACCTGATTTAACATGATGGATTACATGAAATTAAATTTATTGTGCACGTATTATATATATTATTACAATTGAAATTATATTTATAAAATTATTTTGAACTAGAAAATAAATTATATTTTATTATTTTTTTATTTCACAATTTATGAACGAGTCTATGACCGTTCTATAGGTCTCTGTAGGAATAGAATTCTATTTTTAGTTACATTAACAATGCATTGGAATATGCTTATGTACAGGGTGTGTACATATATTGATGTTGGAAATAATGATAAAGTAAAAATCACAATTTTATGCGATGAAAAATAAAATTGCGTATAAATAAATATGTAAATAGCAATTAAATTAAAAAAATTATTTGGATTCAATTTATTTTATTTATATCCAAAAATTTTATTTCTTGTTTTGTTGATTATTATATTTTTTCTTTTTATTTGATGGTTACAGATTTCTTACGTAGTTAGAGGACGCGTTAATTAAGAGTGCAATGATGGCAAACGGAATGGACACTGTTGTACAACAGAATGGGGGATCGACCCTTGGTCAAACCTCACAAGAGGAATCAAAGACGAATCTTATCGTCAATTATCTGCCACAAACCATGACACAGGAGGAGATACGCTCATTATTTTCGAGCATTGGCGAGGTCGAGAGTTGTAAACTCATTCGAGATAAAGTCACTGGTAAGTTTCAATTCTTATCATTTTTGTTTTCTTATTTCATTCTTTATCTACACATACAAACCTTTTGCCTTCCTGAAGGAAAATAATAATATTATTCCAACCAATCCTTAACAATAAATCATTGGATAAAAATAATTTTTTATTCTCAACTCGATTGAATTTTCTCCCAACAAATTAAATCGTGTGACTATTTTATTTTATTTTTTAATTATAATTCGTTATCGTTTCTATTTATTTTTCTCTTCCTTTTATTTCATTTATTTATTTAATTATATCCGTGTAACACGTCATGTTCTGCCATTAGAGGGGAAACGAAAAATTGATTTTTCCGCGCGTTGAATCACCTGTCATTGGCAGTTGTAATTTTTAATATGACAAATAGAGAGTATAAAAATTTTGTAAAATAGCGAGACTGAAAAAGTGTGAAAGAAAACGAGGAATAAGTCAAATAATACATAACTAAAATTAATTTACAATATTTATTTATTCCTTTCATTTTACTTACGAATACTTTTTTTTTTTTCTTCTCTTGTTTTCTCTCGTTTGGACATGAAATAAAAAAATTTATTTCAGCTAAACATTCCTACAAAAATATCAAACATGCAATCGCGAAATGTAAACAGAAAATATTCGCACCTCGTTTGCCAAGAGCTGTGTATTTTTTTTTTGTTTGTTATGTCATTTATTTATACAATAATGCCAACGAAGTATTACGTGTATTCAATCGTTAATTCCGTACAAGTTTTAACACAATGTTTACAAATAATACAAGAGAGAGATACGTCTTTGGCTTTGTTTTGCCAAGAGAAATTCTCTCGGTTATGTATTTTATTATTATACTCGTTGGATTTATTTCAAAGAGTATTTAATACATATAATAAATATATAAATACATATATGTATTCATTTATCATTTCCCTCTGTCATTATGTTTACATAAATAAAAATTCCTCTAGTTATTTTTGTATGTGTGGGTATTTTTTTTTTTTATGTTATTATTTGTGATTTATTATTAATTATTTTTCAATAATTATTTTTTCCATTGCTATTGTTGTATATTAAAGCGATGATTGTTTATATATAAATGAAATAAGACATTTCATTATATTAAATATTCAACAATAATTATACAAAGTGGAAATTATTTTTAAAAAAATTTTTTATTCATCTTAAATTATTTTTTTTTTCCTTTTTTGATTTATTTTCTAATATACGAAATATTATGATAATTAATTAGGTCATCGATGAGCAACAATAAGTGTTGTTTAATTAAATATGTATGTGTATGTATGTAAAAATAATATTATCCATCGTGTTGTATTTTTTCATCTCCCCCTCTTCTCTATAAATATATATATATTTTTTTTTTTTCTAAATAGCGTTTAATTAAAACTTTTTATCAAGTGTTAAAATTTTTATGTCTCTGTTTTCTTTTTTTTCCCAATCATTTTAGACTCCACTGCAGCTTTATCGCTTGCCGGAGATTCGTTATCCCCGGGACAATTTTCTTTTGGTAAGGATGAACATTTTTTTATCAATGGGCAAAAATCAAAATTTATATTTTATCTTAATAATTAAATCATAATTATTATACACCTTAAAAAAATTAAAATGATTAAATAGAAAAAAAAGTAAAATATAATTTTTTTTTTTCTAAATATTTTATCAAATTTAAATTTATTAATTATAAAATATATTTATCATCATCATTAATTACATCATAAAATCACTTGAAAATATAATTCATTGCCATTTTATTTCGTGTTTTACTCAATTTCCGCCTTAATATTATTATTATTATTTTCAACACAAAATTCATAATGTAATCACAACGAGTTTTGCCGTTGAATTCCAGTACCGGTAAGCGTGTTAGAACGTAAAATTATCGGACGCCCGTCTGTTGGATTTTCGCTCGGAATACATCTACATATACATATACATATTATATGAGTGTGTATATATTTATAATACATTCATAGATATGTATAATCGAGTAAGAGAAAGAGGGTGAGAATGAAAGAATGAAAGAGAGAATGAACGTAAAAGCAAGAGAAGGAGATGAAGTAATAACCAAACGTGAGAGATGCTTGAATTTAACGTCTATGTACACATGTGTGTATTTGTTAAAGTCGCGACTCTATTTCCGTCTAAAAGATGCGGGGGCGTTGCTTGGATTGAAACTTCCTAGCTTCATACAACCGCGTTCTTATAATTATACTGAATATTCTCAGTCGTATATATATTTATTATCATGCATAAAATAAAAATAAAAATAAAAGAAATAAATTCAAATAAAATATTTCATTTCGTAATGTAATAATTGTCATTTTGTAAATTTAATTACATGATTTTTATAATATTAATTATAATACTTTATCGTGTTTTTTAATAATTAAATTGAAGTATTAAATAACGTGAATTAATTATTTATTGTTGATGTAAAATTTCATTGATTTATTTTTATTTTATTTTTTTATGAAATAATAATATAGAGAATGTATTTTTGTATTATTGTTATTGGTATATAATTAAAATAATGAGAATAATTTATGTTTTTTGTTCACCTTATCATCCATTGATATTACACACTGTATATCCTTTATTTAATAAATCCTTTACACCACACCAATCATCAACAACCATCCACGTTATTTTTCATTAATAAAATTTTATGTTGTAGATAGCATACAAGCGCAATGTGAAATTGAATCTGTGCTTTCAGGACAAAGTTTGGGATATGGATTTGTCAACTATCATAGACCTGAGGATGCTGAAAAAGCAATAAACACACTAAATGGTCTTCGATTGCAGAATAAAACTATTAAGGCAAGTGTTTAATTAAATTTAATATTATTTTTAATATTAAATTCTTTGATAAGTAAATTAATTTATTTCTTTTCTTTGATTAATTTATTTTTTTTTTAAATGTGTATATTATTTTAATTCATTTTATTTACAGGTCTCATACGCAAGACCAAGTAGCGAAGCAATCAAAGGCGCAAACTTATATGTTAGCGGTTTGCCAAAGAATATGACACAGCAGGACCTTGAAAATCTCTTCAGTCCTTACGGTAGAATTATTACCTCGAGAATCCTCTGCGATAACATCACCGGTAAGTTGTTGTTTTTAAGTTTCTTCTCTTTTTCTCAGTGTAGATGACTTCGTTTTTTTTTTTTAAACGCACGCAAAGTCGTTTTCAAGAAGGAAACTAACTAGACAATCATCAAAAGGGTGAAACTCTACTTTTTTTTTTATTTTTTTTTCTCTTTTGATGAAATCCTCACTTTAATTATCCACTTTCTGTGTCTCGTCCTTCCGCAATTTGTGTGGCTCAATCTCAAATCCAGCGATGTAATAGCAGACGAATCCAATTTGAGGGATTTATTTCTTCTATTTTTTTTTTTTCATTTCATTCATTTTTTTATATTTC
The DNA here is from genome assembly GCA_030347285.1 of Microctonus hyperodae. Lineage (NCBI taxonomy): Eukaryota > Metazoa > Arthropoda > Insecta > Hymenoptera > Braconidae > Microctonus > Microctonus hyperodae. The sequence continues at coordinate 4,091,505 of JAQQBR010001834.1, forward strand.
TTTTCGTTTCCTTTTGGAGATTAATGAGACGATGGGAATTGATTGTACAATTGTTCTGTTATATCTCACAAATTGCTGAAGGTTTGATGCGATGATTGTGATATTTTTTTTTTTAATGAATCGGTTTATTTTTACGAAAAAATTGCTGATTGATAAAAAAATTGTTTGGTTATGGTAAGAGCTAAATAAATATTGAATAAAATGGAAGTGAGGTGAAGAAATAAATGCAAAATGGCAGGGTGGATCGGTGCGCCTTTCACTCTCGATTATTAATAAATAAATAATAAGATAATATATCTGCAAATAACAGTTTGGAAAAAATTAATCAAATTTATTTATTACGCATTTATTTTTGTTTAACAATTTTTCCCTTGCAGTAAAATCCTGTGATAAGTTTTCGCACGATTGCTGATATTTTATTGGCAAACAATTTATAATTATATTTTATTTGTTTCATCGTAACAGTGAAACACAGTAAACATCACCAACCTCTGCTGTTAATTAATTTTTTTAATTCATTTATTTTTTAATATTCGATAAGTAACATAAACTATTATACGTTTCCATATTATTTTTCCCTATTTCTCTTTATCACCTCTCCATCCATTTACGCGTTTCCTTTTGTAATTATTTCAAATGCGAATTAAATATACAAAATCAATAATATATAAATTTCTATAAAGCAAAAAAAAAAAAATAAACGCACCTATGCTTAAGGACAATTTATAGTAATAATTAATTTTGTAAAAATATCGAAAATGAAAAGAAAAATTTTTTGCCTCTGATTCGCGGCTTGATAATATTCTTTATATTATTATCATTTATTTATTTAATATTTATTTTCACTTAATAAAATACACTATCCTACGAAAATGAAATTAATACTTTCTTAATTTAATCCATTACACAAAATTATATTATTCAATTAATTTACTACACTTAACTATCTTCATTTAAAAGAATTAAACGAGCAACGAATCAGAGGCTTTTTTTTTTTTTTAATTATTCATTATTCCTCGCTGTTTCGCTAATTATAACGAGAATATGATTTTTTTCGTTTCTGTTTAGTACGACAGTTTGTGACTGGCGGCGGAGACAATTTGCCCGGTACGTAAATCATAATTTTTTCATTTCCTCTCTTATTTTATCTAGTTGAAAAAAATTTTAAAAACGTTACAAAATTTATAATACGAGATACTTTGTGTTTGGGTTCATTAATTTATTTATTAGCGCGTTGAAACGCCTCACACGTGTTTATTAATATATTTCTTTATACAACATTACAACACATACACCCATATACACAATCCACGAAATCCATTGACAAAATATTATTTGAATTAATAATTAATATCGTTTAAATAATTCATAGCAATATTATTAAAATCTTACAATAGGTCTTTTAATTATCACAAAAGCATACACATTTTACACACAATCGTATCCTTATTAAATGTCTGATTTTAATTTTCATACGCAAATTAATTATTAATTATCAGCGCTAATATAATTTTTATCCAATAATTTTTCATTAATCGCAGTCTAATTAATTTTTTTTTTTCGTTCCCCGCTGCTTTAATCATCAAAAATGATTAACAAAAAAAAATAAAAGACAATCGAATGCTGATAATAATATTTATAAGTAGAAAAAAAAAATTAACTGACACAAAATTATCCGTATCTCGTTTGTAATTGGAGAACGGATGCAAATGCGCGCACCGAGCCACTCGCTCGGACACTTCTAACAAAATGGCGTCTATATAATTACTCTATATATAATATTAAATTACAATATTAAATATAAAGTAAAGAAAAAATTTTATAAATTATATTTAAGATCCTACAACGCGTCTTCGCATGCAATCCTGACATTTTCCTTGTTGTTCCTGGGAGACTGCTGTTTTTCATATAAATAAAATAATAACAAAATTTCCCTCTCATTTAATTCAACATTTTATTTATTCATCAATCAAAAAATGATGCGCAGCTGAATGAACAAAAAAAATTCAAAGCGTCACGAATAGATTACGATACCCTAGAAAATTCTTACACATTGAGTGAGAGAAGCCCCCAAAAAGATTTATATATTTAATTTTGACCTCTCTGGCATTTACTCCAGACCAGCCATCTGTTCAATAACTCTTACATAATTTTATTCTCAACATTTCATTGTCCACATTCTTGCTCTTTCACTCACATTAATTTTTCTTCGTTGCTTTTATATGTTCTCTTGAACTTTCAAGGCTTGCCCCAAGTCATCTTCATCATCTCTGTCGACTAAAGTCGCACAGAAAATTATTTAATCAACAATTAACCATTCACCATTGTTTAAAGGTTATAAATAATTCATCACTATATTTATACCTCATGCATCATGAATAAAAAAAAAATTGTTAGTAAATATTTTAACAAATAATAAATTTATCTGAATATTATTTCTCAATTAAATTTCAATGAATTAATTTATTATTAATAATATTAATTACTATTATTTATTTTAATGATATTAATAATTTAATAGATTGGAAATTGAACAGTAGTCTCCTGTTTATTAGTAAATCCAATTTCTAATCCTGATAATAAACCACTTTAGAATAACTAATAACTACCTCGCTTAAAGCCCTAATCTTAATAAGAATATCGTTGTTCGTTTTGTGCGCGCGATGAAATTGGCAGGCCTTTCGAAAGGTGTCGGCTTCATAAGATTCGACCAACGTGTGGAGGCGGAGAGGGCAATCCAGGAGCTGAATGGGACCATACCAAAGGGTTCATCCGAGCCAATTACTGTCAAATTCGCCAACAATCCGAGCAACAACAACAAGGCAATACCACCAATTGCAGCATACTTGGCACCGCAAGCAAGTCGTCGTTTTGGCGGCCCCATCCACCATCCAACTGGCCGCTTCAGGTACATTCCACTGTCGCCACTATCCAGGTACCTACTCGCCTCTACTCGCTCTACCCAAGAAAACAAAAACGAAAAACAAATGAAATTTTAAAATTTATATTTTTCATTCCAAGTTTTATTAATAAATGTCATTCATTCATTTTTATTCATTATCGTTTATTTTTTAATATAACGAGACTAAGATTTTCGTATAATCGAATTAATTTTTTCATTGAAATTTTTTTTTTTAATTATTTTTAAATATTGTCTTTTGAGCTCTTGAAAAATTGTCAGTCTGAGAATGCCTAAACAGAGACGATGATATTTTTTTTTCCTTCATCTTCGCTGACCTCTTTTTTTATTTTATTCACGGGCTTAAAAATTTTATATCGATTTTTCTCACGTCTATATTTTTTTTCCTCCACTTTTCCGCTCTATCGTATTGATAAGCCCAGTGTGAGTGGCACAAAGCCAACTAGAATCGTCTTCCGGCTTTTGTAAAGAAAGGCTATTTCATCTCTAAGCTTTTTTTTTTTTTTATCATTATTTTTTTTTCTTCGTTTTCTTTTCAATCAAAGTGAGCAGAATAATTGCACGCTGAACTCGCAGCTTTGTGCATCATCTTTTCATTTTTTTTCGTTCTTCATTTTTTCATTTTAATCTACGTCTCTGATACAGGCACATTTAAATTATATATTTGTATATATGTATTGTGACATTTTTACAAGTGAGCGCATTAATGATGATATAAATAATTTTTATAAAAACACACATCACAAAAAGGAAATACAAATTTAATTTTTTTCCAAATATATCTACTGTACAATTAATAAAAAAAAAAAGAAAATAATTTTTTTCTTCATTCATTCGAGTCTTCTGTAATAACACAAATGAAGAAATATAAAAATTGTTTTTGCGCGAATTTTTCTTATCCTCATCCCAACATTTTCTCTGATCCAAAATAAAAAAAAAATACTCTTCCGCTTGTTGTTGTTTTCCTGCTAGTAGCGAGGAAATTTTATATAAAAAAAAAACTTATATAAAAGAGGCACTGTAGTCGAATGCTTTATTTTTTTTTTTAATTTTTTTTTCTCTTCATTAATTTGTATTACCATCATCCCGCCTATTTCATACCTGGCTTTTAAAAACATATGATTTTTCTCTTATGTTGTTCTTTTTGTGTTTTTTGTTTTAGCACTGGCAAGGCCATGCTTGCCATTAACAAAGGCTTACAGAGGTCAGTATTTTTTTTCGTTAATAATTTTTTCATGCATTCACTGGCTTCTCTTTCACCTCATCTGGTTTTTTTTTTTATTTTATTTTTTTTTCTCTCAATTATTCCCCTCTTTTTACTTTATATGGCTTCACTGCTTCCCGTTTTTGAAACCCCAGTCGTTGGCTCTTTTTATCACTCTTACCTACATCCTCTATTGAAAGCGCACAATTTACTTATTTCGCCATCATAATTCCGTCATTTATTAAATAATATATTTACGACATTTTATTTAATAAATAAAATAATAAATTATAATAACACAAAATACATAAAAACAATTTTACACAATTTATTATTATCTAGTCTCTTATATCATTATTTTATTTATTGTTTTTATAATTTGACTTTTTATTTTATCAATTGTAAAATAAAATAAGTCACATAAATAATTGAATACAAATATAATTTATATTGAATGAAGTATTCACCGAGATGTGCCCTATTTTAACGCGGCTTGTGACGTCAAGTAGGTATGTACAATCAATAGAGATAATTAATATTCATAACACTAATCGCGATAAAAATTTTTTTTTTTCCTTTATACTTTTTGAATAATATTAAATTTAAATTCAACAATTTATTTTTTATTTTATTTCACAGAATTAATTTTTTTTTTTATTGTAATTTATTATTTTATTTTCATGTCCATTTCCATTTGTCACAAATTTTGTGTTAATTACATCATCTGTGTGTACTTGCAATCGTTATCGAGCTTCCTTCTTTTCCACTTTCTCAACTGTATTTTCTACTTATTTAATTTCCTCGCTTATTTATTATTTTTTTTTCTTTCACGCATGCAATTAATTTACATTCAAACATGTGTTGAGATTATGTATCATTTAATTTTTATTCCATCACGAAAAACCTTTTGTTTATGTTAATTACTTACACGAGATATATATTTACATATAATAGTGTGCTGTATATAAATTTATTTTCATCACGATTAATATATATTTTTAATGGTGAAATTTTTCATTAGATTTGCTTGATAAATATCAAAGTAAATAATTAATTTTATGGGAATAATATTTCTTGGCTAATCAACATATCACTCGTCGTGATTTAAGAATTAATTCTTCAAATAAATGTCAATAATGTGTTGGTAATATTTTCATTCATTCCCATGACGTAATCACAACATTCCAACCATTTTTTTGTACTTATCAGATTTATTTAACATCATTCTAAAAATATTTTACTATTTTATACTGTATTTTCGTATCCGGCAGCATTTATCTGTCCAAAAAAATTATAAATAAAATTAATAAACACGGAATATTACTACAAATAAAAAAGATAAATTTATTTAAAGAAGTATAAAAAATATTAAAAATAAATTATGAAAATAATGTTGCAGGTACAGTCCCTTGGCAGGAGACTTATTGGCAAATTCAATGCTACCTGGAAATGCAATGAATGGAAGTGGATGGTGTATCTTCGTGTACAATTTGGCGCCTGAAACAGAAGAAAATGTTTTATGGCAATTATTCGGGCCATTTGGTGCTGTACAATCAGTAAAAGTTATTCGTGATTTGCAAACAAATAAATGCAAGGGCTTTGGTTTTGTTACAATGACAAATTATGAAGAGGCAGTTGTTGCTATACAAAGTCTTAATGGATATAATCTTGGCACGCGTGTGCTTCAAGTAAGTTTCAAGACAAATAAAAGCAAGGCAGCGTAGGACACGGACGTTCATCATCATGTTTCGTTTGCCGTCACGGAGGACGAATTAAGACGACGTTATGACGCAATAAAGGCCTACTGGGACGAAGTTACTGGTAAAAATTACCGACGACTCGATCCAGTTGCTCGACAACGTCATCAGCTGCAACAACATTTACAATTGCATCATCAACATTATCAACAACAGCAACATCACCATCACCATCATCATCAGCAGCAGCAGCATCAACAGCAGCTGTTGCAGCATCAACATTATCATCAACATCAACGAACGATTGGCTCGTTCATGAGCAGCAAACATAAGCTCTTAGTGACAGCACAAGCCAGTAAAAAAGTCCAGCAGCAAATACTGAGGACAGATAAGGCGTAGTTTGATTAAGGAAAATAATGAGTATTATGAGCGAATGTATTTTGTGCGCGTATGTGTGGACGTGATGAATTTGAAAGAAAAAACAAAAACGAAAAAAAAAAATAATAATAATAAGTGTGAATGAAAATAAAACACGAGTATATTTATCTGCGAATAATGAACGGATATGATTTTTTTTCCGAGATTAATTGAAAAAAAAAAAAGGGAGGAAGGAAAAAATAATTATTGATATTTATTCCTTGGAATCTGCGATGCGGAATGATTCAAATTTTTCGCAGGTTCTCGCAGCCGTGTGTCGGTTGTTTTATGAACAAAGTTAACAAAGCAGATGATGAGATGAATAAATAAATTAGAGGGAAACAAAAAACACGTGCTGTGAGTGTTCGACTGTGAGTTCCAATTTAAAGAGGAAAAAAGAAAAAAAGAAAAAGAAAATCGCCGCACAATTAAAAATGAAGAAAAACATGATAAAGATAAAATAAATTTTCTTTATTTTTTTTCTTTTTTTCTTTTGCTTTTTTTCAATCTTCGGTGAGAAATAAAGAAAACTTGCGGAGGAATTGATCGTCGATGCATGCGAAATTAAATAGCGAGATAGACGGATGGTGAAAGAAAAAAAAAATATTAAATGAAAGAAAGAAAATTACTCACACATACACTCATACTTGAATACATACATCATACATTCATAGAGAATTTAAGAGTATAAGTAAATAAAAAACAGAATCCGCCGTGAACAAAAATGAAAATGATAGATAGGAAAAAAGCCGATGTCTAATTAAAAATCCTTGAGTGATTAAAATTTTTGCCCGCCTGCGTAATTCTGTACATACATACATATATTATTATTTATGTAGTTGTACTTTTTACTCGGCTAGACAACAATCACGACACGAATGTAACAAAAAGGTGGTAGGATAAAAATAAGAGATTAACTCTAAAGCTCGAAAGTGCGCGATGAGGGAGATTGGGAGGGGGTTTTTGAATGAATTGACCGATATGAAAAATAAAAATTGACATCAATTATTTATAGCCCGTGATCTTTCTTGTAATATAGTAGTATTATACGCTTGAGCGAGGGTGTACGGGGTGTGCTCTTGACATATTTGAGTTAAAAAAAAAATGAATAAATAAATAAATAAATAAAAATGATTAAATAATTGCAGGATTTATTAATAGATAAATATGAAAATGAGCATAATAATTCAAGTGATAATCAATTGAATAATTAAATGACAAGTGAATAAATTTAACAATATAAAATGTGCAATGGGCCCTCCTCGAATTTTCTCAGCAATAAAGCGTTAATTAAAATCCAGTTACGCATACCCGTTTATGTATAAGTTTTAGATTATTGTAATTTATAACGTTTGAGCGTAAGGCAGAAAATAGAAATGGGGAGAGAAGTGAGAGGAGATTGAATGGAAAAAAAAATTGATTAATTACCAAGTGCGTTTTGACTTGACGAGAAAAAATTTAATGAATTTTTTTTTCTTTTTATTTTCGTGGATGAAAGAAAAAAAAATACAAGGAAACAACACAGTGTGTTTTTCTATCAATTGTAATCACACTCGTGTGACAATTTATGTGCGCACGTCAAACACGCGTATTTAAAAAAAAAGTGAATGGATAAAATGAAATTTTATAGCTAAACGGAAATAGGTGGGGAAAAAATTTTTGGGGGGAATTATAGACGAAGGAAAATGCGATATGATTTTTTTTTTCATTCTGGGTCGGGGCTCGCACATATTTAAATGAAATAAAAAAAAAAGGCATTGCGATAAATAACGATGATAAAAAATGTCAAGGGAAAAAACAAATAATTATTTGTGCGATTTTTTTTTTCTTTTAGTTTTTTCAGTGCGGCCGATATGTACTTAAATCTAGTTGATATATTTGAACGTCCAAATATTTAAACGGATCGTGAGTGAGTTGAATTAAACCACTTTATAACGACGCGATTTGTCAAGATTAAATAATTATAATGAGAAAATAAATTGATTAAATATTAATATTAATGGGTCATTATTGGCCGTTGATGATCCACGAAGTTGTAAAAAGAAAATTCACATTTACACACTGACAAAGCGCACCGGTATCAGCACTAATAATTAAAAAAGAAATTAGAGTATTTAATCAGCAGATATATTTTACAAAATAATAAAAAGAAAAAAAATTATTCTTTTGTCTTTACCAACGACGATGAATTTTTTTTCTGCTGAAATTAAACTTACATTTTCTTTTTGTGCATTCATATTATTATTCATCTCCGTACTAGTCATGTAAATTTTCGTTTCTCTAAATGTGTTTAGCTGTTAACTTAAGCGCGAGTGAGAAAGTGTAAAGGAAGGTGGGTGGAGCAACGGGAAAATAATTAAATGGCCGATTGAAAAGTGAAAAAATGATTTACGAATTTTAAATTCAAACATTACGTGATCGAGTCAACAATCTCATATATATTTTATTTTCTTCCCGGTCAGAAACATAAATGAACAAATGATTAAATAATAACTACAAAAAAAAAATGCCCATTCGTTACCATACTTATAATAACACTGAATAAAACGAGAAAACTCAACATGATTTAATAATAAAACACAAAAGAATGAATAAAAAAAAAAAGAAGAATTTTCTATCGCTTATATTGATTCGATAACAATTATACATTTTATAATAGAATAATATTTAATAAAAAAAAAAAAAAAAATTATGTATACAATCAATTAAGCAGCTTATATATATCCCGCAATTTAATAAATTTTTTGGACTTACAAATAGCTGATAATTGTCTGATAATAATCAATTGAAATTTTTTTCTTTTTTCATTCAATAATTTTTTTTCCAACGAGCACTTTACGACAAAGAAAGTTACAAACTTTCTTCGTGCTTGTATATAAGGATTGATCGTATCGATCGGAGCAATTTATAAACATATACACAAATTTAAATAACAAATTTGAATATATATATATACAAACATAAATACATACATACAGACATGATATTAATTTATAACAAATATACACGTAGACGAAAGTGATCATGAATTACGAATTGTAGAATTTTACTCTCGTCTTTCTCTTACTCTATTTCTCCCCCTTTGTCTATTTTTTTTTCTATTCAATTTTTTTTTTCATGCTACTAATCGTGTGTTGACTCGATCGCGGTGACGATGATAATTAAATTGATAATTAGGTCGTGGCGATAGAGAAGAAAGAAAAAGTGGAAATGAAATGGGAAAAATTTGATTTTTTTTTTCTTCATATAAAAATTATATAAATAATTACATTGGATGGTAACCGATTCCCGTTGAAAACGAGAAGGATACGTCTAGTCTACGTGCAACGTGGCAATTTATTTGCCACACGACTTAATATATAGGTGAATATAGTTTAGGATTAGTGAGAGAATAATGAAGACGAATGAAACAGAAAAAAGAAAATTAAAATATGACATAAAAAAAATAAAATGATGATATGCGTCGAGATAGACTTTGATATAGTTGATTATATTAGAAAATAGTGCGTAGAGAAAAACAAAAATGATGAGAATAAAATAATGAATGAAATGAAATTTAAAAAAATTAAATCAGGAAGTGGTTATACATATATTAACTTAAACTTCTTCAGTGATTTATTTGTATTTCATAAAAGTGAGAAAAGAGGAAACAAAATCGTGTCCTATTTATGTGTACCTCTGTGTGTCTAGTCCTCGTGCGCGGATTTCAATTTTTTTCCTTTTAATTAATCGATACCGCGTCGATTAAAAAAAAAACTCACGTTCATTATATTGAAATGAGTTTAAAATAAAAAAAAAAAATAAATAAACAGCAACACGAAACAGCAGCATAATATTGGGGGAAAAAAAAATGCGATAAAAACATTTTTTTATTATTTAATCAACATTTTTTTTTCTCGATATACATTTATAATTATTATTTTATTTATTCATGTGTTCTCTATCACCAATGATAACATTTTTTTTTTCTTTTTTTTTTTCAATTTAGCCATTTAACGACAAGTGTTGTCTCGCGTGACTTTAGAACATGTTAGGATGAAATTGAATAATTAAAAATAATTATTAATATCATTATTATTATTATTACTATTATTATTACTATTATTATTATTATTATCTTTATTATTATTACTATTATTATCATTATTATTATTTTTCCCTCATCTCCAGAGTGAGAATAGAGAGTGTGATTGTATATCTTTGAGTGAAAAGAAAAAAAATAACGAATTTTAAATTCAATGAGTAAATTTTTAAATTTATATTAAATTAAAATTTATTTCATTTACGTTTATATTTTATAAACGTTAAATAAATTTTTAAATTGACTCATTGAATAATTTCACCATCCATTAGCGATTTTTAAGTATTAAATGAATTAAAATTCCTTAACAGACAAAACAAAAATTCACTATTTTACTCCTACTTACTCTGGTTATTATTATTATTATGATTATTATTATTATTACTATGATTGCAACTCACTCTTAGCGCCATCATTTATTCTTCTTACATTTATTCAATCACTTACTTACTTATTATTACATAGAGTATTCGTCGCAATTATTATATTATTATTTTTTTCTTTGTGTCTTTCTCGTCGTAAATTAGTTGATAACATTTAGTTAATTTTATCGCTTTACTTACATCACATTCATATATTTACACGAACACAAAACACGTTTATGACAGTCAAATGATTTTTATAATGATGAAAAGAAATTAAGAAAGAAAGGAAAAAAATTAATTATAATTAAAAAATGAAGAACAATTACATTATTCCTACTAACATTTACGACTAAAAGTAAAAAATAAATAAAAAAAAATAAACTGTTGCTTCTTTCTAGCACTAATTTGATAAACTATTATATTTGAAAGAAAGAAGAATGAAAAAAAAAAAAGAATAATATCAATTTGACTGCAAAGAAAAAATTTAATGAAAAAAAAAAAAAAGATAACAAAAATCACAACTAAAAATTATGCTTAACTCGCCATATTGTTTTTTTTTTCTCATCGTCACCCAACGTAACTACTACCGCTACTACTACTGCTATACTACCACCGATTATTTATTTATTTATTTAATTATTATATAACATAACAAAAAATTATGTTTTATTTGAGGATTAAACTGATTTGTGTTTGGTTCAATGGTCGTTTTTTTCTTTTACGTTTAATTTGTTTTAGTTGCGATTTATTTTCCTTGATTCCTTTTTTCATACCCAACCATTATTCCCCTAGATAAATAATAAATAAATAAGAATTATAAATTATCCATTCAGAATACAACAAAAAAAAAAAATATAAATAAAAAACAATTCATACATTGTCATCATTCACTCTCTGTTTCGCTCTCTCACAATTTTTTTCTCTTTCTATTTTTCTCTCTTTCTCTCGTTCATTATATTCTTTTCATTTTCTCCTCGACAAAGATTTGAAAGAAATTCACCAGAGTGACAATTTTAATATTGAAATTAAAATAAAATTTTAATTCACTCAAGTAAAATTTCTTGAAAGAGAAATCAACATAAAAATTATTCCCATATCATTTCCCTTGTGTGATTACAAGCAAACGCGCCAATGTCGGTTTGATCATTGAAAAATATGAACGAAAAGGTGAAAGAAAAAACGCACATGTAGAGTAATGGAAAAGAAAAAAAAAATAATAAAGAAAACGGAAATAAAATGTGAAGATAATACGGTGGCAAGCACGAATGTGATATAAAAATTGATTAAAAACAATGATTGAGAATGTCAATTGTTTAGGGAATAAAATAAATGTAATAAAATGAAAATGAAAAAAAAATAATTAAATAAATAATTAAGAAATGAGGAAAAGGATCAGACACCTACCCTCAAATCATAAGCCCTGAAGAGAACGCACAATATACGAATGATGAAACAAAAAAAAATTAAACACTAAGGAAAGTAAAAAATAAAAAAAAAATTATGTAAACAAATAAACATAATTTCATTTACATTTCTCATTTTACTCAACATTGACACAGACTTTGTAAAATAGTCTCCATGAATTTATATACACAATTATACTTCTGACATATTGAACCGGAAATAATCTTCCTTATAAATACATTAACAAAACATATATCTATATGTATGTATGTATTTATTAAAACATATATGAATATATACAAAAAATAAAAAAATAAGAAAATAAATGGACATAAAAACGTCTAGAAAGGAGACTGGAGACTTTACAATATATAAATTAATTTTTGTTTCCAATTAAATTTCAATTTTCTTCACTATAAAATTATTGTGAGGAAGAGAATAAAAAGTAGATACAGAATGTAAGGTCAGACCCCCAGGAAACCTCGAGAGACAAAGAGCCAAAGGCTAAAGGGAATGATTTTTGAAAAATAAATAAAAGAGAAAAAAATTCAATGACGAAAATAAAAAAAAAATGTAAATGATTAAATGCACTTTAATTGCACTCGCGCTCTGCAGTAACATTTCATGATTAATTAATTCCCCATTACACCGGGAAAGAAAAAAAAAACTATATATACGTTAAAGCCGCGCTAATCTATTTAATTAAAAAATTAAATTAATTAAAAAAAAAAATATAGTAATTACATCTAATTATATTATTATGAATAGGTATATATTTATTATCTGTATTGTATTTATTGTCTCAATAATCGTTGTTAGTTGTATCAATAATTCGATATATATACATAAACAATTATATATATATCGATCAATTGACGATAGATCATTTGGATAATTTTTAAATATGAATATACGTTTAATCGCGGTGGGCAATATACGTGATGAATTTTAAATTAAAAATCCGGTGATGAGGTTAATATAAAATTATATTTGTTTTTTTTTTCCGCCCGATAGGTATTGATATTTAATTGTGCGACGTTTAATAATAACGAATAATGAAATTGCAAGGATGTATAAAAAAAAAAAAATGGGAAATTGGGAAGGAAGAAAAAATAAATAAATAAAACGCCACACACGGGTTTTAGCTTATTTATATAAACCATATGATATTACATTTATTGATTATTATATTAACCATTTAGAATCATTGTATTTATTGTACTAATTAATTATTAGTACTTAATTATTGCTGACACATTGAATGAAAGATTTGGTAGAAACACATTTTTTTTTCTGCCAACTGATGGGCGCGAAGTGAATATAATTGAAAGAAGAATGGGAAATAAAAAAAAATTAAGTTCTCGATTAATTTAACATCTATTTAAATACATTAAAGAACATAAAAAAAAATAGATATTATATAAATATATTATATATAAACAATTAATGGGAAGCTTGGCGTGGTCTTCGAGAGGGAGGGTATACATGTGGATTGTTTTTGTGAAAATGTGGGAAAGATAATTTTGTTTGGTAATTGTTTTATTTTTTATTTTGTAAATGATGAAACGCCGCGCAATTTTTATTCGACTCTTAATTAACGTTCACGGAATTTTCGCGGGATTTATTATTCGGGGAACTTCAAATGGTGCTGTAGACAGATAAAATAAAATAAATAATAAGAAAATTGAGATAACATGCGCAGGAGCAAGACTGGCGAATTTAAAAAAAAAAAAAATAATAATAATAAAATAAAATAATAAAATTAATTAATCATTTTTAAAACAATTTCTTTCGGAATTTCATAGGTTGAAAGTTTTTTCATGGAATAAAAGCATCGTGACTTTTACGATAAGTGATAAATGAGAAAATAATAAATAAAAAATAAAAAGAGAGGTGGCGGATACGAAATAAAAAAAAAAATTACATGATCATCTCTAAGCTCACTGTAGGCCTAATTAAATGACGAGAGACATAAACAAAACATATACATATTGTATTCCTAACACTTCAAACTAATTTCAAAGAGAATGAAAAATGCAGGATTAAAAATGAAAGAAAAAAATATACAATAAACGAAATGAGAGCGCGGCGAGAGGCGAATAAAAAAAAAATGATAAATAATAAATAAAACGAAAGAAAGAGGGTGTGAAAGAGTACGTGTGTGACTGAATTGACAAGAGCGAGTGAACAAATAAGCAAAAATAAATAATATGAATGAAAAAATACTCAAGTAATCGAGATATTATTACTCCAATGCGAGCCACAACGATCAACAGATATTAGAAAAATACTACAAAATAAAATAAAAATAGAGAGTGAGGAGAGGAGAAATAAAAAAAATCCTGACCGGAGAACTGTACTCATTAATAATGATTAATAAAAAATAAAAAAATCGTAAAACCCATGAAATAAAAAAATCTAAAAAAAAAAAAATAAAAATGGTAAAGAATTGAAGAGGGTTACGAGATTAAATAAAAATTGGAAAAGAGAAAAGAGAACGTGGAGAGATTAATCTATAATCTTCTGTACATGTTTTAATTATTCTAATTATTAATTATCATACTTGTAACGAGCTATGAATTAATTAACGAATGAATTAATTACTTAAATATCTATGAAAAAAAAAAACTATATTTAAACGAAAAAAAAAAACAAAAAAAAAGTGGTAGCTAGTCTGTCAATGGGTGTATAAAAAAAATATTTAATTATCAATATATTCTTAATAGTTCGACACACACACACACGCGTGACGGGGACGCGACTGCGGTTTTTCGGGGCGATTATTTATTCAATTGATGATGAGAATTATTAATAAATAATTAATAACAATTTCGATCCGCTCGAGAATGCTTCTGGTCATTGCATCAATGCATTAACATATTTAAAATATTATACTTGGATAAATTTGTTCGACAATTTATACACACCCTAATTACTCTTTTACACATGATAATTTGTTTTGTGCGACGACATAAACAAATATTAAATAACATTGTACTAACAGGCGTGTAATAACAAGATTTGGTGGGGACATAACGTGAGATTTAATATGGCAAAAAGTGAGAAAAATAATTAGTAAATGAAATGAAATATTAATAATGAAAATTGATAAAAATTAAAATGGGAAAGAAAAAACATTCCGCAATTTTATAGACACATTCCTTCAAACATTCCCGCGTATTTATTAACGCGCGTTAATTTGTTATTAAAATATCAACGATTCTTGATTGAAAAAGTAAAAAAAAAGTAAAAAAAAAACGAAAAAATTTGTTAAATAAAAAGAAATCAAGTGCAAATAAAATGTCCGGATATTTAACGGGGAATTTACAGACATAATAAAACCAGAAAGCAAAAGACTTTATTCAGATTTTCATTTCTTTTTTTGTTTTGTAAATGAATAACAGACTTGAAAAAAAAAGAAAAAAAAAGAAAAAGTAATAAATAAAAAGAATAAAAATACAAATGAATAAATTAATTAAAAACTAAAAAATGATGAACAAAATAAATAAATACATAAAATAAATAAGACAATTATTCTAACAGAAACAGGGGAATAATAGAAAATAATTAATAATAATAACGATAATGAATGTATATATATACAACGGGTACGTTTATATGTACATTTTTTTTTTTT
>JAQQBR010001834.1:4110110-4127208 GCA_030347285.1 Microctonus hyperodae
TTTAGGGAGAAATAATTTTAATTAATGTTAAATGATTGAAAAAAAAATATTATTAAATTTTTAATTGAAGTAATAATTATTTTGTATTTATTTTGGTTAATGATATGAATTTTATATAAACTTAAATAATTTATATTGAAAGTGATAAGTATAGAAAACTTGTTTCGTTGACATTTTCTCTTTTTTATTAATATAATTTTATTTTATCATTTTTTTCTGTCATTATAACTTTTATAATTTTATATTTATTTATTTGGTAAATATTAGAAGGGAAAATATATCCCGATGGAGATAAAATCAAGTTTAAATAATTTATATTTTATAAAATACATGTCGATGTATAATTTTTTTAATTATTTTATTGCAGGATATTCTCATTCACAAAGTATATAAAACTTATAAATAATATACAAGATAATTTATATGATCTCCGTGACGGTTCATTGTTATTATACACGAATACTTTCAACATTGACGGCAGATACGAAGGGCACAAGTTAAAGAAAAAAAAAAAACACGTGCCTTCTAAAGCAACATGAACACCTGTCTCTTGAAAAATTCTTGCAGACTATGCACAATACTTTAAAAGAGTTTATAATATTCTTTCCGTGAAGTTCTCTAACGCCTTTAACTGTCCCTCATTTTACTTTTTATCATAATTATAATTAAAAATATTTAAAACTCTACAAACACAACACAGTATAAAAATAAAATCTTTATCGTTTAGATAATTATATGAAAATGTTGAGTTCAAAGACCGTTATGGGAAATAAATTTTGTTGCTTCATATCCAGACATTTTTCAACTCGGCAAAACCCTCCTGCCAATACCACAATACTCGGATTTACAGTGAGATAAAGTGGAGGAATAAGAGTAAAAAAAAAAAAAGAAAAAAATGAACAGAGGCGGAAACGGAAAGGATTTTCTTACCGCGAGTCGTTACATCGACTCATTTCACCATTACTGATGTACCAAAGAAGCTTTTCTCTACCATCTCTCCATCGTTTTTATTCGCTTCCATTTTTTTTCCCTCGACAATTTTGATTTCTCCATGGCGTTAGACACAATGTCTCAACTCTCTGATGAACGCTGAAGTACTACTACTACTTCTATACTCCTACAATAAACTTATATATAATGCAAAGAAGGAAAAAGTGTACCTGAAGTAGGTACAGAAGCAGAAGTCGAGTATAAAAAATAAAATAAAAAAGCGGATGAGTAGAGCTATATGTATTCCCTACTTATGTCGACAAACTCAAGACATTGAAGTGAAATAGACCGATGAGATGACGAGAAGAGACGAAGAAAAAAAGAATAGTAGTCAAGGTGCTTAGACAATGTGGCTTATGTTGAAGAAGATCGTTCGCCACTTGGACACGCGCCATAGAAACCCTGTCAAGTTACGTCTCCTTTTTCATTTTTTTTTTTTATTTCCACACGCCCTCTTGCTCGATTGCACTACTGTCCCTGTCCGGATAATATGACACTAAAACTTCAACGTGTGCTTAAATAAAAAAAAAATCTATACGCACACATATACTTCCGGTAATTCCAGTCAAATGCATATTTGTTTATTTTCTCCATTCAATTTTTTTATTTTTATTCTACTCTTACTTCCTCTTTATCTTTTATATATTTATCTACAGCACCACTTTCATGGTTTCCCTTTTTTATTTCCTTCATTTTTTCACTATACTCACACACACACTGTCTTTTTTTTTCTTCGTTTATATTTTTGGTCTACGTTTATGACACGTCGCGCAAGTTTGAACGCAATCCCCAATGGGATACCTGTCAAGAACCGAACGGTGAAAGAATCCGGATACAATCACCCTCGCTTTAAAGTCTAGTTATATATATATATACCTACACCAACCCTCAATAAATCTATCAATAAACATATTTTATAAACACATATGTACATTTGTGCCCAAAACAATTTTTCATGGGTAAAAAATATTTCCTCAACATTATATACGAATCATAAAAGTTAATTACACTTGTATAAAAATAAAAATTGCTAGAAAATAAAATATATATACATATCATTTTTAGTTATAACTAAAAAAAAAAATATTAGTCTTGTGGAATAATTTATAAGAAATAAAATAAAAAAGTTAGAGGTATTTAAAAAAAATAAAAAGAGTATTCCATTGCGGATTCCATCATAGGTCATTCACATTTATGTGTAAATATAAATGTGGAATGAAAAAAAAAAAATTGGGTGGGTGATTGTGTATTAATTTTTGTGCGAGTCAACACTGTGAATATATAAATGAATTTAAATATGTATGTATGTATTAATAATGTATAATATTTATGAAGTATGTGAAATGCTCCAGTTCTCCAGTTTTACCACTACCAATACAACAGTACAAGCAGCAACAGCAGCTCAATGGCCACTGACCAGTTGCGAAGCATGCTAGTTTAAACGTGATGCATGGACATTGCCTTCCCGTTACAACAATATTGCTAGCAAGTCAAGTATATATGTATAATGGGCATTTATGTAGTGGATGTTACCCCGTAATTTTTATGCGGACATTTGCACAAATAAAATTAAATTACAACTACGTATATATGTGTATAATAATGTTTTTTATACCATGGAGATAACAATATTTGCGCGCATGTTGAGCAAACTTTCATGGTCCAGTGAAATTTAATTAGCTGAGATAAAAATATATATTCAATGATTTATTTATTATTTTTCTTAATTCAATAATTTTTTTTATTCTTAAAATGATATGAATAAAAAATATTTTATACCCAATTAAATGTATTTCATTCCTCATTTTTTTTTTTTCATGTTCTAAAAGAGAATTAATTTTTAAAAAAATCACGAGTGTTAGATCGACATTAATTAATTATATTTTTCTGTTGATTGATTTAAATATAAATTAGAAATGCAACAAAAAAAAATAAATGAATGGAGAAAATTTTCTAATTTAAAATACTTAATAATACTTTATATTAACTTTCTGTTAAATAAAAAAATTATAATTACCAATAATTTTTATAGCTAATGCTCAAACTGTGCTGGAGTATTACAGTAATTTTGCATTTATGTGTTGGTGAATAATTAAATCTAACATATAGATATATTTAAATGCATACACATATACAGTTGGAAGTAATTATCGAAGTGAAATTTCCAAGGGAAATTATAACGACGTCATCTCCTAAATTTCCAACAGTTCATTTGATTGAGTCGATCATTTAATTTAAGTTCGGAGGTAAGTCATTGCGTTAAGTTGACTTAATTGACAAGGGAATAAAATGCGCCATAGCAAAGTCAGCAAATTTATTTTCCATGCCTGCGTAAAATCACATTAAATTTATTTGTTTACGTACACTAAATCCCCAGTTCATCTAAATAAAATCAAAATGCTTTGTTTATATATAATTAATTTAATTGAAGCACTTTAGTAAGTAATTTAATTTCTTGTAAATAAATAATACAAGTTGGGAACTATAGAGAAAAAAAAAATATAAATTACTATAGTATAAAATTTTATTTAATTCACTTACGAGAATTAATTACTCTGGGTGGAGTTTCCTCTCGTTTATTTATTTATTTTTTCCATCGAGTTTGAGTTTATCGAACTTGTTACAATATTTTATAAATTTTTTCTCCCATTCTCCAATGAACGACTAAAGTTCCCAACGTTTTAATTAAAATCCTAACACTGTTATATACTGTATATAAATCTAAATTTATACATTTGATGCACAATCAATTGAAATTAAATTCACATCGCGTTAGAATAATTTTTTTATTTCCATCATAAATAATGAAGACAAAAAGCTTCCGTTATTTTATTTTATTCATTCAATAAACAAAAAATATAATAATGCAAATGAGATTGGATGACAAAAATAAAATGAAGAAATGCAAAAAAAAAAATAAAATAAATTATCCGAGTGTAATATTAAAACAGGAAATGGTCAATTCACGAGACAATAAATATCAAAGTAACATCCATTCGATGGCAGAGTAAAAAAGGTATAGGATTGAACATCCGGTGAAATCAAACGGAAGTAAATATTCATGTCACAAAATATACAAATATGCTTAAATAAAATTTTGATCTCAAAAAAAAAAAATTAATCTCATTCATCACAATACACAAATTATTATTTTAATAAATTAAAATTTTACTCTTTCCCCTAAACTTTAAAAAAATAATAAAACCCATTAAAATAAAAATAACTAAATAAACATAAATTTATTACACTATACACTACTTACTGATGAATGTTAAAATTTTTATAAACTCCAACGCCATTAATTTTTCATAGGAAAAAAAAAAATGGCTGGCGCCATGTTTGGATGTTGAAACCATTTTCATGTTCGCATTTACTACGTAGCTTTTAACTGACCAGTCAACATTAACGAAATTATAGACCGATTCGCGGATGCACAAGCCGTATACTGTATATTCCTCGCGCCTCTTGTCTAGCGGAAGTAGGAAAATTTATATACACCACTTTGTGCTATATATCAAGTATACATCTATAAATCTATGTACATCTCTTTTGGTACGATGAAGTTACTCGTTTATATTCTGTCTGTGTACTGTCACGTTCGTCCAATCATTACAGGAATTATTAAAGCGCAAGTCATTATCGCACAGAGGACTAAAGTGTTACGGGATGGTTCAACCTTTCATGAAATATATATATATTTGTCGTCCTCTTGCGTCTCTTTTGCCACCTATACCATAGATATCTATATCACATCTAGTATAATTACCCAGTAATTAACAAGTTAATTGCTATTAAACCATAACCACACGCAAATTACAATTTAAAATTCCGGTATTAAAATTTATTTTATATTTTTAAATTGCAATTTAGAATAAAAAACATCAATTTATTTATATTAAATATCGAATTTGCTCCTGTGGTAATTATTAAATTGTAATAGAGGATATATAAAAAATTTTATTCTGTGGGATATTAATTTTGTTTGAATTATATTTGATAAAGTTGAATTTATTAAAATGAAAAAGTGCGAAAGAAATCTGCATGGAGTTTATTAAAAAGTCAGAGTGTCATCTTCATTATTATTAAATGAATAAAAGAAATTAAACAGAAACCAGTTTTTTGTATCTGGTATGCATTTTTTTTTTTTGGGTCATTACAATACTTATATATAATACGTGGAAGAAGAAAAGAAAAATAAGTAGGCGGCAGTAAAGAGAGAGCTGTTCATACAAACGCTCACGTTTATGTGTATATCTGTATTTATATGTATAAGTATGACATGTTTAAACTGGACTAATTGTATGTTCTACGCGAAATCGTCGGGAGACATGACCTCTGAATGAGAAAATTGAGGTTCAGTCATCCGGGCCCCTTGACGACAAAACAAAAAAATAAAAACATTTTATTTTATTTTATTTTCCTCTATTTTAGTATTTATTATTAATTCACGATAATTTAAAGTGCGCTTAAATTATTTATTTTATTTCTAAATCATCGTTTTCTATCATCAATAATAATTTTTTTTTCAAATTATTCATACAAATAAAAAAAAATAATAAAACAAAGATTCACATTATTTTTTTCTCTTTATCAATATTTTTTTTTTTCTGATAAATATACACAAAGTGTAATTAATATTAGATAAATAATTCTCAGTACGTCCTGACTATCTAATAATCCCTCCCAATACTTTCCTCCATCCGCATTAATATAAACAAGTCACTTTATAATTATTTCTTATTTTTTTTTCCTTCACAATAATTAAATCCAGAATTATCACAAACACAAATTATCCCTGATAACTTTCCAATAATCATCAATAACCATCAAAACAAATAAGAAAAAAAAATTAACATGAATTAATCCACATTCACAAATAATAAATAAAATAAAAAAAAATTTTTTCAAGTTAAAAAATAAATAAATAAAAATAATGAATCAACACAAAAGTTTTTTTTCCTTCGCATTCTTTCATAAATTTGTGACCACAATTGCGGAAATGATTTTCTCCCACTCTATTAATAATCGTCAAAAAATTCTTTTACATTATATATACACAGTGTAAATGATGATTCGAAATATATGTATATGATTTGTATTATATATGTACATACAACTGATGACTATATAAAGAATAGTTATACTCGGTATAAGAGAAAAATAAATTATACATGTATGTATTTATGTATATTAATGAGAAGGGGGGGAAAATGTTACGCAATCAGCGTAACATATATCTCATCATCGTCGTCATCATCATCACCACCACCATTGTGATAGATGGTTAATGTATATAGGAATAAAAAAAAATATAAAAGAATAATAAAGAAAAGAGGAGGGACTACTTCACAATCGTGTTCACTTTTTGCATTCACTTTATGTTGACTATGAATAATCGCGCCTTCTTAGGACTGTTTGCTGTGTGGGAGACGAAAAACGTGTGGAATAAACAAGAAAATCTAGCTATAATAATACAATACAATATATGAATGTGAAAATAATTTAGAATAATTTTAATTTAGAATGATAAAGAAAAAAAAAATCTTTTATATAATTTCTAGTATTTTTAATTGTGTCATTCATTTTAAATCATTTAATTAGCATGTTGTTTACGTTGAAAATATGACTTTGATATTACGAAAGAAGTTGAAAGAGTATATATATTTATTTATAATAAAAATAAAAATTGCAAGATGAGAAAAACTAGTTTTATTCTTTAAAAGTAAAAGAATTGTTTGAGAGTTTGTAATTCTTTTTTTTTTTTGCTTTTCATTCTTTCTTCATCTTTTATTTCAAGCTTGTTAATTAGCCAGAGAGAAGAATTATATTGAAACTTTGTACTTTAGATAGATGTTGAAAAAGTAAAGAAATAAAAAAGATAAAAATATGTAATGATAAAATGAATAAATAAAATATTATATAAGGAACATTAAAATAAAATATTTTAATTGAAACTTTAAGACATAAAAAATTATATAAATTCTGATTGACATTATTTTTTTTTATTAACGTCCGACTAAAATAATATAATTGATAAATAATATTAAATTAATGGTGGGAATTTGTAATAAATATAAAGAGATAATGCACAAAGATCGTAAACATTAATTTTAGTTTATGTTATCGAAGTGTTATACTCACTATCAAATGTAATAAAGTTTCATTTATGGCAACTGGATAAAATATATACACATGTATATACACATATACGTGTGTACATATGTAGTAAAGAGGCCAAAGTAAGATAAGAGAGTGATGACAGTTTGTAAAACATAAAATAATTATTTAAAATTGGATTATAATTAATGTCGAAAATAAAATATATTTAAATCGATAAAATTATAAATATATTATTTTTTTTTATTATCTTTATTTTTTCAATTTTAAATATGAATTACGTAATGAGGAATTGCTGCAATGATCGGTCAAATTAATAATGACATAGCTGGTTTATATTACTATTGCAATGGCGCGGAAACATAAGGTATCTATTTTAGTTATTACGTAAAATAAAAAAAAAAAAGATTTAAAACTTTATTACGTGTTGCTTAGCACGATAAATTACGGGATGTATTGTACAGATACGAATAAAAATGACGTGGGAACTGACGTTAAATCATACAGCCACAAAATCACCCAACAATAATGACATACAATAGTTTGTATGCAATTTATTTATTTTATTTCTCTTTAATACTAAAAAAATATTCAAATTGCATTACTTGACATTTAATCTCTACACAATTGTGCATTATATAGTTAGGAAAATTCGAAAAAAAACAACTTTGTATTTCCGTTTGTATTAATTTTAATTAAAAAATAATAAAACTGGGAAATATTACGTAAATATTTAATTTGACTTCGAACGAAATGAATCGACAATTTTGTATATGGAATTATTATTGTTGATTTGTCATTAATAACACACGAATCACGATAATTATTACCCAAGTAAAATAAATATACCTACGTGAGGAATATTAAAAAATATAAAAGATAAAAAAATAAATATAAAATATATTATTAATTATACCGATTAATAAAATTTGTTGGTGTCGAGTAGCCAAGTTGAAGACGTGACCTAATGACTTTTTCTTGAACAGTTACTACTCGTGTGCTTCTTGAATTGTGATGAACTCTTGTCGTTTTGATAACATGATGATAATGACGTTGATTAGGTTGTTGTTGTTGTTGTTGAATTGTTCGTGAACTTGGCGAAGCAATAATCCTCTCGCGAGGTTCTACCATCGTCACACCAAACATGATTTCACTTTTCTTTAATGTCCACTTTAGTCACAAATGCATAGAAAAAAATACCCACAAAAAAATATACTTGTATATTAATCACCTGGCACAATTTTCATATTTAATTTTCACTTATTAATTTCCTTTTTCACCTTACACATTTCCATACATCATTTATTTTAATATATTATATTTTTTTTAATATTAACGATCGATAAATGTACAATAAAAAATTTCCGTTTAAATTTCTTTGGTTCGTTTTCACTTGCGGTGGTTTTTTTTTTTATTTCAATTATCATTTGGTAATCCTGAGTAATATCATAGATACATTTCTATATCCATTGGATCTAAATATCATTTGAATATTAATAATTATTATTTATAAAATGAATTTAGAGAAAACATGAATGTGATAAAAATTCTTGATCCGACAATAAATATATTTTTAAATTATAGATAATAGCATCTCGTTAGAACGTAATTCGGGTCATGTTTGAAGAAAGTAAAATGACTATTAAAAACATTTCTATTATAGATGAAAGAGATATATTTGTCTATGCATACATATACATATATATTACCGTTACAACACTATACTATTATACCTCTGCTGTCAACTAATATTTAAAAAATTATGACGCTTTTAGGTCAACGGTTGATTAGTAAAATCGGAATTTATTTGGCTTCTAACTGACGTCCGTTCAATATATTATATTAAATACACTATGATGATTTAGACATCATCAATTATGCGTTATAATATCAACGAACTGGAGGGGAAACCATTTTTATCAATTTAGATCCATTCAATAATAATATTCCTAAATATATGCCAAGCATCCGGATAGAATAGAAAAAAATTAAGCACGATTTATAATGAAATTCATTAAACATTCTGCATGATAAAATTTTATTAATCATTGACATTAAATTTCCAAGTGTAAAATTAACATGTGCATGTTATGTGCAAATGTAAAATGGAATTAATTTTAATATGATAAAATTTAATATAAGTCCTCGAGTACCTTGAACTTTGTAATATGCGACCTTCAATGTTATCGACTCGAATCTATTTTTGGATTTTCTTTGGTAAGCTGCCCAGAAAGTGGTGCGACATTTGAAGCACCACTTATAACCTTCGACGTGCTTTTTCCAGTTAGTTTAACAGTCAATGTATGTATGTGGGAGATAAAATTTATTCTCGACAGTTGGGTAGTGTAAATTATTTATACATGTTCAAAGTAACTGGTTTGGACTTCTGGATGATATGAATCAAAGTGTTGTGTGTTATAGCATCAAATACACATCAAATGATACCTTTTTATTTCATGATTTGTATAATTTATTTCTTTTTGCTACTGCCTTGTAATACGGCCAATGCACTCTACTGTTTTCATGTATGAATAAGCGAAAATAACGAGTAATAAATTGTAAACATTGAATAATAGCTGTGAATTATATATTTTATGAGAAATGATTTCGCGGGATTTGATTGATAGAAATAAATCAGAATTGATTAATTTATAATTCTAAAAAGAATATTTGCACAAAACAGGAAAGTAATCGTGGGTTTTTTTTTATTCTTTGTCATATTCGCGCTTTTCTCTTTGATCAATGCATAATTTATCATGCGTCACGGACTTTCTAATGATGGATAGTTGTACGAAAACATTTGAAGCATTGTCCTGATGAAAAATGAGAAAGTGACAAGAATTAGTGGTGGAAATGAATTGGACTGTGAAGAGAATTAAAGAATAAAATAACTCAACGATAACTTTTAAAAAATTGAAAATATCTAAATTTAAAATTTAGAAGATAATTTTTATTTACTCTAAATTATCAATTTAATTATTCATATATTATTCCCCTATTTAATTTCAGATAACTTTAATAATTTAGTCTACACATGTGCTACTTATTCAATATAAAAATGTAGAAAAAATGAATAAAAAATTATTCAAGGACAGTTCAAGATTAATTTTCAATCGTCGTTCTAGATTACACTCAAAACAATGTATATAAATACATAAAAAATAATAATGTCGCACGAGTTTTCAATACCGTTTGCTCGCACTTTAATGCAACCGCATCGAGGTCGCACGTACAAAAATACGTCAAAGCTCGATGAATAATAATGACTGTCACTAAATCCGTTTCTCGTTCTTCTCAATATTCAACAGTGATTATTCTATTAACATAAACAAAAATAATCTCACTAAAATAATCCATCAATTCCTCCAAACAATTAACAACTTTAACCACATTGTAAATTTGTATTCAACGAAGTATAATAATATAATAATATTCACAATATCTTCTTTGAAAAAATTAAATAAAAAAATTCCAAGACAATTTTTATCACATTATTATTTCTTTAAATTATTTCTCTATATGAAAAATTGAAATGAAGGATAATTAGTGGTAGTTTATTGAATTGAATGAGAAAAAATTATTGACAAGACTTCCCGTACCTTGACGAACCACCACACGCGTTGATTCACAGACGTGAACTATCTGTGGCAATGCTGCCGTTAGCTTTGATACGGTAATGGAACTGTCAAAGTTGTGAGTACAAAGATGGGTGGGGATTAGTAACGTTCAGTTTCTCCCACTTCCAATTGAAGAATCGCATGTATACACACACACACATTTAAAACCTATGTCGATTATGGCATCATGTCGCTGCATAGAAATCGTCGTGAATAAATATTTAATCTCAAATAAATATTTGATAAGCTCAGTGTATAAAATAGAAAATTTTTTAAATATTTAATAAGAGAAAAAAAAATTAATAAAGTCATGGAATTTGAGAAATATTAATTTTTATTTATACGTAAAAATCATGTGATATTTATTCAATAAATTATTCAAGACGAAGGAAACGAAAATGAAGAAAATATTTTTCAATAAATATATTACAAAGTTCTAATACAAAATAATAGTCTTCGAAATTCCCATCAGAAATATTGAAGAAGAATAAAAATATTTTTATGAAAGTTTTAATGTAAAAAGTTTCGAATTTCCATGTATCTATTTATTTTTCTTTTTTAAATAAAACAAACATATACACACACTAATATATAAATAAATAATAATTACATATTTCTAAGATTATCACCTGATAAATTAACTAGTGCAAGAAATATAGGTCGTGAATTTTCATGCGTGCATTTAATTCATTAAATTTTATTTTAAAACTAAATATATTTCCCATGTCGAATTTTCGATAATTCACCTTTAAAATTACACTCCTTAAATAAAAAAATAATTTCAAATAATTCTCTACAAAAAATAGAAACTCCACTAACACTCCACAAAATTAAAATACCAACTTCAAGTAGATCTACGTATTTTAGTTGTTGGTAATTTGTAGTAAACCAAATAAATTTAATTAACCATTCTCGAATTAAATACAAGTGATGATAAACTCAGTAAAACAGTTGTAAAAAGAACGTGAGAGATATGAGAGTAGTCTGATGTACTAATCTAAAAAAACAAAGAGAGCAATAGTAATAATAGTAGTATAGCAATAATGTAACAGACATCACGTAAAATAGACGGATGTATGTAACGGAGCATTTAGAAATTTGTATTACGTGCTTCGACGCGTACTGACTATAGTGCAAGCACATACGCACAAATATATATATTTATATACATTTATATACGTATGTGTACACATATGTAAATGGCATATACGCCAACTTGAGGGAAAAGATGCGAAACGTTATACCATAAAGTGCACACACGCGTGTGTGGGCAACGAATCGTGGCGATTTACCTAAAGTACCGCTGTTGCTTATCAATGACTCTCTAATTGTGAATGAGGGTCATGTTTTTATGTGATATATCATACCGTGTGCAGAAAGTATCGTCTCTAGGTCACTGGTGTAAAGGAAAAAAAAACAACTAAGCTTTTAATTGAATTAAACTGGAAAATAAAAAAAAAATTTTAAATTAACTTTGTGATAATTTTAATTGATCTATTTATTTCAATGAGGTTTTA
This sequence comes from Microctonus hyperodae, assembly GCA_030347285.1. Lineage (NCBI taxonomy): Eukaryota > Metazoa > Arthropoda > Insecta > Hymenoptera > Braconidae > Microctonus > Microctonus hyperodae. The sequence continues at coordinate 4,122,352 of JAQQBR010001834.1, forward strand.
TAGACATGTTATATCATGCCAAAGTTTTTTTTTTCAGTTGTTTTATTGTTATATAGTGAGGGGAATTTGAAGTTGGAATGAAAGTATTTTTTTTGTATTGTGGTTTTTAGATAGATGGAAGTATTATGATATTTTATTCTTTTGTTTTCGACTCTTCTTCATTTCTTCAAGTTAAATATTATATGTACTGCACTTGGCTGCTGTACATTTTAGGAATGAATGAGTGATAGAGAACTGTTAGAAACAGCTGGGTGAAATATAAAGTGCAAGTATGAATCGTTTCATCTTTGAAATATACGACTTGGATGTAGAGATTTTTGTGGTTTATTTTCGGGTTGCGAGTGCAGTTGGTTTGAGGATTATATATTTTACGTATATATGCAAATGATATACTGAAGTATATGATAATAATGATGAACAGTGTGGTAGGAACAAAACAGAAGGAGAAAAAAAATCACAACGATCACGAAAAAACAAAAGAAATAAGAAAAATATATGGTGGGAATTATCCTGAGAATTATTTTGCAGTTGGCTCAAGCGGTATTATATCTTTATGTATTTCTTTGTTGAATTGTTATCTAGGTCAATAAGAGAGTATGGACAGAGAGTACAGAAAATTGTCGGGAGTATATTTAAATTGTCGAGAGTGTATTTGATTTCCTATTGTCTCACGGCAAGAATTGAAAAATGGCAAATGAGAGAAGTTGAAATGAAAATAAAAAGAAAAAAAGGAAGTAAAATATGTATGTATTATTTATATACCTATATTGATACAGTATGAATGAATAAAATGCCTGGTGGGGGAGGAATTAATAGTGAATTTAACGTGATTTCACGTACGACCTCGTTTTTGAAAGTGCTTCATTCATTTTAAACTTATTCCAACCCACGCACGTCCCATTTCTCGTTACGCAAATGTACCTTTGATGAACACTAGGGCGTACAGAGATATGGTATCATGATATAAAGGTGGTAGTGGTATTAAAGAGACATTTGAGAGAATGAAATTATCTGTAGTAAAAGATTTTTATTCGCAGGATTCAACTTAACTTACACTGCGAAAAAAAGAAAATATATAATAAAGTGAGGAAATTTAATTTCAGATAAATGTTCAGTAAAAATGAGAAATTAATTCTAAAATATGGAAAATTTAAATTGTATTATCAAGTCAAGTATTTGAACTTTCAGATAACATTGCATTATTGATAAAAAAAAATCAATTTCAACATGATAAAAATTCACGTTTGATTTTTTTTTTCCAGAGAGAAAAATTTATTTTTTTCTGATCGATTTCACATGAATCACAGGAACTGTGTGAAGACTACATTGTATATACATATGGATTATAGTTGTATTCTCAACTACATTACAGTTGCAAAGTTTGCGTGATAAGTTCTGATTGTATATAAAAAAGGAATACCCGACACCGTGCACTTTTCTATCTATGTATGAATATATTTATCTATTATACATATCCTGTACCACACATCAGGTTTTACGGTCAACTTCTCACCACATTTCTTTTATGCTAGCGACTGGATCACCATTGGAGTTTGTCGTCGTTGTCAACGTTATAAAGAAGTAAAAAATATATCTTAAAGTATCACTTACTACACACTTGTGTATATAGCTTTCTATTTTCCTTCCGCTACTGGACTGATCTCACAAATAGATTGAGTTTGATAAAGTGAAATACTTCAATGCATGAAATTCAATTTTACAACAAGAATTTGATTTGATCTCAACGAACAAGGAAAATCAATTTACTTCAAGAGAGCTTTTCTTAAATTGGAAAAAGAATCTATCATTAAATTTAAATGGCTTTTGTTTGCAATACTCTTGAGAGGTTTTCACGTAAAATTATTATAAAAAAAAAATAATAAGTAACATTAAAATCATTTCTACAACCTACAATAATTGCTACTGTATTTTGTTAATTTATTTCTGCTACAATAAGCGAAATGTTTAGCGAATAATATTCTCGACGAATATTTTTTAATGAGTCATCAGTTCGTGCGCGTCGAGGCAATGAAATTTATGCGTCTTTGCAGGACCGTTTATGTCGACAATTATAGCCAGGAGGGAAGTGGACACACAAACGTTACATGCGACTGTAAAATCAAGACATGAATGACAACTGTTTGTGTGAACACACACTATGCTGATGATGATGATCATCATTGTCTTTTATGTTACCTATTGTTTTCGTTGACAATTGGTGTATAGAATTATTGAATTGTATAGCAAGACTTCATGTCGAAATGATGCATACAAATAATAAAAATACAATTTTAATATTGTAAATACCACTCAACTGATGGTCGAAAAATTATCAGTATCGATTTTATTTATTTTTTTATTTATCTTGTATTAATATTTATTTATTTATTTATTTTTTGTGATTATATCACTGATAACGTTCACTGATGCATGCTACAAGTGTATTCGTTATATTTATGACTCATTTCAAAGCTCCTTTAAATGTTAAATTGACGTAAGAGCCTTCAAGATAACCTTCAAAGAAACACAATTGAATTTTTATTTATATTGTCGTGATTTTCCCGCCAACAATATTGCTAAAGAAAAAATTACTTTATACAGTGTTAAACGCTAATGAAAGACACACAAAAAAATATCGCATCATTTAAATCTACCTGTGAACAATGTTCATAAAAATAAAATACAAACTCCCGACGTCATTCGATATATTTATAACTTTATTTTTTCGCTATAATGTTTTCTTTTCATGTAAAACAAAAAATACAAAGAATGGAAAAATATAAAATTGAATGCATTAGTTTAAATATAAAAATAAAAATATTCTATACTGATAATATTTATGGCAAGGTCATTCACGAAAGGATAATAAATCAAAGTGGAGGATTTATGCACGAGCAAAGATGCCGATAAATTAGCCCGTGGTAAAAGTAAAAGTTCGTTTATGATGGAGGAGAAAGCACAACACAAGAGTTTCGGTCACGTTTGTGTTTATTTATACGCGACTCTAGGTCTCTTTCGCCATTAAGTAGATATTATATCGATACAGAAAAAGGAGAAGGATAGAGGGTAATCTGATAGTAATCTCTTTGGTTGCACATGCGATGGAATTATAAGAAAAAAATAATAATTACTAATCGTGATTTCATCATGTTCTCATATCGCTCTTTTTGTTGAATTAAAATACAAAAGAAAGTTTATGCACTGAAAAGGGTTTTAATTTTTTTTTTTCGTGTAATCTTCTATAATTTTCAATGATATGCAATTATTATTAACACGCCTGAAAGTATTTTTTTATATCGCTCATTGAACAACATCACTATTTTTAAATATATTTTTACGGTTATTAACGCAAAGCTCAAACTCTATTTGCATTAAATTAAATTTTCTTTTCATTATTTTATGCTTCAACTAGCGGAATGAATAAGACCACGACAATATGTATATACGTATGTATATCTAAGAGATATATATATAACCATGCATACATGTTAATGATGATGATTATGCAGGTATTGAAAAATATCTACTTGGCGAAAGTACATTGGGAAAGTCATGAGAGAGCTTGTAAATTTTATTTTATTTTATTCAATTTTTTTTTTCAACACTTTACTATGTCACTGATGTATTATTAAATGATTGAATGAAATAAAAATATATATAATCTTGAGATAATGTGCCTGTGATTGATCACGTATTCAACTGATTGTCTTTTCTGAAGAGACTTTCAATTTTCGCGAGTGATAAAAAAATAAAAAAAAAATATTCACTCAATATATTTTTCATAAATATCTAGATGCATGCACACTTTAACGATTAATTTTTTTCTTCCACATGGATTGCTTCAAAACATATGCGTCATAGTCTGATAGCAGTAGATATTAATATACAGTGATATATTAAATTAAATATTTTCATTTAATATTAAATGTTTAGATTAATAAATCAAGAATGCGATTAGTGGAAAATTCCATTGAATTTATTTTTCAATCTTCACTTATTAAAATTTTTATAATACTATTAATTCACAGAATAATGTATAAACAGTGTTAGATATTTTAAAAATATTAAAATATATATTTTAATCTTTGAAAATAAATTTATAATATATCACTTTGAATATAATAAACTTCTATTATTTATTATTTAATACTACCAATTTTTTTTTCTTCGTCATATAAATAAATTGTCAGGTAAACAAATAATACGTATCGAGTTAGAGAACAAAAGAATCACATATAGAAAATGAGAAACATTTATGTGAAGATGAATATGTAGTTGTTAATGTGTGAAATTCAATAACTGTTATAAATTTATATGCAAACATGCGATGAGTTAGATGAAAGGCTTTTGCTATATACTTATTCTCCACTCTCACTCTATCACTTCTCTCCCTGCAGGATAAATTTATGTATATATAAATGCTCTCAAGTTTGAGGTCGATACTTGACAGTGAAGATGATGAGGGAGAAAAGCATCGTGCACGTTTTCACATATGTACTCTATAAATTCTCGTTAAAATTTATTTCTCAACCATTTCTCTTAGTATTTGAATTAAAAAAATTTTTTTTATTTTATTTATATTTTTTCCCTGCTAAATTACGTAATAATTCAGCGAAATAAATTGTAGGTAAAATGCACTGTCATTGTATTTTTAATTATTTAATTTAGAAAATACTGATTGATTTTTTATTTAGTAAACAAGAGAATTTTTAATCCTAATTTTATATTTAATAAATTCACCGGATTTATTCTGTATTAAATCGAGTGATTTATATTTATATATAATTTAGAGATTATCATTAATCAAAAATTTTTTTTGATGGAAATGAAAACGAGAAATATAACAGAAAAAAAAAA
>JAQQBR010001834.1:4151216-4170647 GCA_030347285.1 Microctonus hyperodae
AAGGTATGAGTATATACAACTAAACATTTTTCAAGTTTTCATAATTTTTTTTCACATAAAAATGTCTTTGAAATACTCACAAAATTCTCACATTTAATAAAAATGATTAAATAAATTTTTTATCATTGATAATATAAATTATGAAAAAATATCTACTAATAAACATATTTATTTCTATTAAATTAAAGTCCATTTCGAGGCTATATAATATTTTCCAGTCACCACAAAAATAAAAAAAAAAGTGGAAATAATCCACAACAAATCCCGTCACTCAAGCAACTGTGTGGGCACTCGGAAAATCACAAAATCCACACACAAAGGAACTACCACTCTCTGTCCCTCTCGTCACTCCACTCACTACCGTCGCGACGCAATATACTTCGACTATATATATGTATACATATACTTTCCACTGCTCACTATTATGCCTCATATGTAACTGCAACTGAGAACCAGCTACGTCACATGCACTCCCACACATATGTAAATACGCCCATGTACGGAAGTGCAGGAAAAAGTAGAAAAAAAATAAAAAAAAAAAATAGAAAATAGAAATGAAAATTCAAGAGATCATAAAAGGGAAAAAGTCTTATACAAAAAAATAAAGAATAAAAAAAAAAACAATGACAAAGTGCCGCATGTAAATATATAGAGAAAAATTTATATATAAAAATAAAAAAAGCGACAAGAGGAAAAATATATAGCGTGGAGCTTTTCCAGTGGACGCGTACTGACTATTTGCGTTTAAGAAACGTGAAATTTCCTCTTCATCTCTTCTCATCTCTCGCTACTCTCTTACTATTCTTCTCCCATCTCTTTATAGAAATTGAGTGCGCGTGTGCGTGATATTCTTGATTCTATACAGAGTGCGCGTGTGCGAGAATGGAAAAGGGAGTATTAATATTTACGCAAAAGAATAAAGAAAAAAATTTTAAAAGGAAAAATTTTAACGCGACATTATGAATAAGCTTATACATATAAATACACAATGTGTGATGTCTGTGCTGTGTGATATGCAACTAAAAAGAAAAAATAATAAAAAGTATAATTTATAAAGAAGAAAGAATATAGAAAAAGGGAAAAGAGTTTATATTGATAAAACTGTGTGAGGCATCAGTAGACAAGACAATATGTAGACGACAAAGAAAAGCGACACGCTCTCTACATGTGCATTTATCTATGTATGTATATATATATGTTCAAAAATATAATGCAGAAAAGATCTTGGTGAAAGCATACACGAGGGAGAGAAAAAAAGAAAGAGAGAGAGAGTAATAAATGCTTAAAGCAATAAGTAAAGCGTGACAACGTATACGGCAATTGTTTTATACGCTCCGGCGTCAAAGACACCCTGTGAGAATGACAAAAGTAAAAGGAGAAAAAAAAAAGCAGCAAAAATTTGTAGGAAAAAGATTTGAGAAAAAATATCACCACATGTTAATAAAAAATATACTAAAATTAACGCAAGATTTTAAATGCTATTATCGTGTTATTTTTCGCGTGAACTTTGAGACGCTGTTTATTATACTTTCCTCTTTTATTTTTTTAGATATATATTCTATGTATTTTTTATATATTGCATTACTATATCCTCTCCTTGATCGCTAACTACTATTGGATTCTGCGCTGTCGCAACGTTAAAAAATACTCGTGGCAAAGCCTCTTTGTTTGTCTCGATATACAAACACTTTTGTGTATAATTATACACACACGCATTAATTAATCGTTTGTGTGTGTATGTATGTGTAACTACTTGAAGTCTGATACAAACTAAATTGACGTTTGATGTCGTTCTCGTTGCCTTGATAAATTTTGATGAGTCTTTGTAATTTTTTTACACACATTGCAATTAGCACATTCAATTATCTATCTCTATAATTGCATTTAATATACACTGTTTCGCAATATTACTTCTAATATAAATATATTTATTTATAATTATCATTATATTCATGCAGATAATTAAAAATAAAAAATTGATTTGAAATAAAATGAAAAGTTTTTAAATTATTTCCATTGTACTTTATCTCATTTTTTTTTAGTACTTATTTAGTTATTAATTAAATTGTTGATGGGCTTTTTATATTTTATTTTTTAAACTTGTAACTATATATAAATAATGAACTATTTATTACAAACTTTTAATTACGAATTTTTAATTATTCTTCCATTGTTTTCTCAGTATTTTAATATGGGATGAAAGGCAAAAATTTTTTTTACGTCAAATTCATGGTAAATATTTGCAAACATGGATTCACTGAGTGAAGGGTATTGCCGATGGGGTTGGCAGCTTTTGTAAAATATATATACGTATGTATACATGTACGTATAAGTCAGGGGAAACAAGTGGCAGGCAATAGAAAAACGGCTGTGTAAATGGCCAATCTTCAACGCATATTATACAGCTCCAGGGAAATAAATATTCGCGTTATATATTTTCTTTTATTTCTATGCAGTCACCCATGTGACCTGGTTGCACGCAATATATACTCATACACATCATTGTAGAATAGTAAATGTATTACGCATGTATAAAAGCACTTGAAGAAACACTTGAAGAAATGTAAAAGTGAATTTAGTAAGAGAAAAAAAAATTTTTTTCCTTAATAAAAATTCTCAATGACAAAAAAAAATTTCTTTCTTACAATTTTTTTTTTCTTTCATTAAAGAATATCATTCTTTAAATATAAAAGCTTGAAAGACACACTCCTTCAATATTCTCAACGCCGATAGGAATTTTCTTCGTACAAATGCACGAGATAAAGACTAAAAAAAAAAGTCAGAGAACAAAAATGAAAATATATAAAGTGAAAAATTCTTTCATACGTATTAAATATTGTGAGAAGCACATTGTCACATTATTACCCACATTTTTGTTACACTTTTATCAATTACCTCACCACTCAATCAATAAACAATCCGTGATATAAAATAAACCAAACAAAAATTCGAATCAATATTCCTCAATTAATTAATTATTTCCATATATTTACTGTTAAATCATCAAGATAAAAAATACTAAAATATTATATCCACACTCACTTGCATTTTTCCCCTGAGCAAATAAAAAAAAAAAATATTTATAATGAATATAAACACATGTACTTATATAAAACACGTTCCATTTTAAGTGTGTGTTCTCGCTCTCTAAGAAGTCAAAGCTATATACGATAAATATATACATACACAAGTACATATATATGTTGATTGTATAATGTATAATAAAAATCAAGAGGGGAATCGTGAGCTCGATCTGGTCTTCACGGCTTCTGACTTCTGGCATGTGTATGTGACTTTAAAGAGACCTCGAAGTGAGGTATAATAACGCTCTCTCCCACGTCGGCGTCGTCATCATCATCATCTTTGTTTATATGTTATAAATATACAACACCATATACATTAATTCTTGAAATACATAACAACTCATAAGCACAATCAATTTGCATACATACACATTAACCCATAGATAATATCAAAAATGTTTTCGATTGTAAGAAAAAAAAAAAAATTTATTATACTCAATAAAAATAATTCCTCAACGATGCTTTCTATTTCTTTCAATATATTTGCTTTATAAAAAGCTCATTTTTTTATTTATATATGTATAGTAATAACTGTAAGTAATAATATAATAACGTACGTTCCCCCATCAATTTTCATTGACGATTAATTTTCGACCCTAATTACGAACAATTTTTTTTTTTCTTTATCCTATCTATATTTATTCTGATATATGTATACTCTCGGTCGTTCCCATCCATTTGGAAGTTCCCTCGAGACGCCAGCGGATTTTGTACAAGATTCACCGTTGAGATATCTAGAAAAATCCTGTGCGATTCACCAGCGCTTTCGTGTCCGGGAATATTAATTAATATTCAGTTGAGCATTTACCACCGCCACCCACTGCTACTAGACGTCGGAGGAAGGAACAATTTTCCTGTAGATATATACAGGAGTTTCGCTATGTAATCTAGGAATCCCAACGACGCCCCGACGTCTGGCTACCGAGGCGCTTGCACCATCTATAGAATATAACGTAAATGTGATACAGCCAACGGCACAAGTTAGGGCGTTGTTGCACACACCCTTGTGCACTTTACCCCTAACAGTCGCTCACATCCATTCTAATTTCAACCTACATGATGAGGTCTCCCTTTATTTGGAGATCGATTCGTCTGAATACGCCTTTAATTTTAATCTATTTCAAGTTAATACCGACAAATTTTTTTTATAGAAAAAAAAATACTGCTAACAGCAAGATAAATTATTATGGAAATTAATTAAAATAATTTCATGAATATATTTATGTATGGAAATTGAGATAAAAAATTTTTGTTTTTATCTAGTTAATTTTATATATTTTTTTTAAATAATTCATATGCATGCCACGGTTTTTTGTTATTTCAATTTGTAATATCAAATGAAAATGCCGACAGGAATAATTTTTATATTTTTTATACGGATAAAAATTTCATTGTACCAACTCGTTCGCGTTGAGTAATTTGTCATGTATTATGTGACTTGCACACGTCTCGAAAATTTACTGAACATGTACATGCTATTTTTTCATCAGCTTCTTCCTCGCCTTATTTTATCTTCATTTTCTTTTGCATTTTTTTTTTTTTTTAAGTAAACCATTCACATGACTTGAGTCGTAGTCCATGGGGTCTCTTTTCATCTCTAACTTTAGAACCACAGAGAACGAATAGCAGGCGGGAGCTTACAACATCCCTCCAGACACCACAGGAGGATGACAAAGAATAAAAAAGCAGAGAAAAATGATGCGTCGTCGTGTAATTTTTCACACTATTGTCTCATTGCCTGAAGCTTGCACACAGTTTTATAAAAAAAAACAACTTGATTTTCCCAACTGCGAACCATCTAATTTAAAACTCCGCAGTCGTAAATTATCTTTCAAGAAATCAAGACGAAAAAAAAACCTCAACATTTAATATCAAACGAAAAATTTGATTGCAATCTTTTTTCCCCCAGTAGAATTTTCACAATTCTAAAAAAAACAAAATGACTATTATTATATTAAATTACATGGTCTCCCATATGTGCAAGTCATGTGCGAAGTAAAAAAGCCTCACAGAGAAAATGATAAATAAAATAGAGATCGATATATATTTCTAAAAATCGCTCAACCCAAAAAATAAAAATAAATGGACGAAAAAAATAAAGAAAATTTAACCATTCGTAGAAGTCACAAATTTTTCACATAACTACAGTATACATATATACATACGGAAGGTTGAAACCCGATGCTAAATAATCCTTAACCATAAATCCCACCAAGCATCACGTAATGTTTCAAGATTTTTTATTTTTTGTTTTTCGTTTTCTAAGGCACGACATTATCCTAAAAGTAGACGAAAGAAAATTCTTATATATGAAGATTATAGACACGTGTCAACCAGAACCTTTTCTCATTTTAGACCCACCGCATGGCAATGTTACGGGGCATTACGTATAGTGACAGTGAGGCGTTTGAGCGGGTAATATATGATAGGAAATATAGCGAATGAAAAGAAAAATATCTAACCTAACACAAAAAAGCACGAAAACACTATACAACGCTCCCCCTTATAAGCTTATAAATAAATTGTCCCTGTATATAGTGTACATAGTGTCATAATATCGGCAAATATGAGATGAAAAAACTCCAAGGATGAAAGAGTATAAGCCTAAATATAAATAAATAAATAAATAAATGAATAATAGTGACAATAATAAACGGAAGTTGATGATGAGGATCGTCAGCATTATTCATCAGGGGTGAAAAAATAATAATATTCATCTTTGTTTAGTAAATACAGTGTCGAAAATTGAGCAAGGAAGATAGACGGATAATGGAGAAGAAAATGAAAGTACCAACGCTTTATGAGCAGTGCAATTTTAAGGTTTTTGGAATGAGGGTAATGTTGGATAGAGTATATAACATCGTCTAGAATCCCATAGAGACTGTGGGCCATTTTTGTTGAAATATTATCCGGGTGTACGTACGTCGACAAGAAAATGAAGCTATGAGGATAGCATAAAATAAGTCTCTGAGGAATATAAAAATTGAATTTTGTTTATAGAAAAATATGTTGAATATTTTTGATGAGCACTTTGTGTAGATAAATTTTTTATTCGACAGAATGAAAGAGTATAAGAAGAACAAAATAATTAAAATTAGCTTCATTATTAATTCCAGGGATGAATTAATTGTGTAGTAAAGTTATAATGAGGCAAAGATAAACCTTATAATGTGTATATATAAATAGATACATGTATAAACTAGCAATCTTGATGCTTTCCATGAAAGGTTTATACAAACTGATAATGGTGTATTGGATACAGTAAATAGCAACTGAATCAATTATAGTTCTGGAGCCTGAACCAGACATGGCAGTACTCGATTTTGTAACATTGAATAGATATCAATGGCAACAAGAGTTTGCTAAATTGGTTGGTTGCAATTGAATTGGAAATTTCATGAAATACACAAAAGTTAAAATGAGCATAAGGATAACAAGGAAGAAGAATAAAAAGACGACTATGATTTTCCCAGTATTTCATGATTTAAATTTCTTGGGACACAGCTTTTAGGGAAAAATTGCTGTGGGCTCTATAGTGTCAAGTAAAAAATTTTAGTGTGCAACAGAGCTTCTGTTTGTCTGACAAATTTTTTCCCCATCCACTCATTAAAAGCGATGGAAAAAAAATACGAAATACAAAAACGGAGAGATACTACAAATCCCCCTAACACATCATTCGTGCCATCATCATCACGAGAGAGAGTCTCAGTTTTCTAATTGGAACATCCCAGATTCGGAACAGAGAACCGACATTGCTGAAGGATCTTGCCATCAAGAATATAAAAGAAAAAGATATATACGCAGTATAGAGTTCACATGCCACTACCAGATGTTGAAAGTATGTGTAAAATGCAGTGGTTGACAATGTGTTTCGAATTCTTGGAAGCCTCGACAACGCTCTAGAGATCACTTAACTTTTGACCCTCCGATAGTGTACATGGACTTTCCTTCATTCTAAACTTGTGGAATTCTGCGAATTTCAACCTGAATTTACACTAGAAATTATAATAAAAAAAGTCCAACAAATCAAGAATTTCATTACCATATATTTCTGTCAATTTAACGTTGCTATTATTTTTCTTCGGTCTAATGAGCTTAATATGCATGAATATAACACATAAATAATCAAATTAAAAAACAGATTTCTTTAATAAACTATAAATAATACATATAAAAATTTATATTTCTCCAGAAAAAAATGATTAAAAGACAAAGAAACTAAAGATGCACATCAAATTAATATAGCCACTTCATAATTAATATTAACAATTATTATTTTATGTGTCATGCAGACTTTATATTGCTGTTCATATTTTCCGATTCTAAATAAAACATTTATTATCATTTTAATGACTTGACATATCACGCTCGAACACGCGTAAAGTCAATGTTAAATTTCTCTTAAAAAATTCATACTTTACTTTTCTCCATAAACGTCAAACTATGTCACATCATAACATAATTGAACCTCAAGTTCAAAGTGCAAGGCGCGTTCTTAGATACCAAGCAACAATAAAATTATTATTATGTGTGCAAATATAATTTAATTATAAATGACTAATGCATAATTGTGAATTATTAAATGAAGTTTTATTGAAATATTAAATCGACGTAATATCCAAGCCAATTATAAATCATAAAGCCACTAAGAAAATGAAAGTTTGATTGATTATCAGGTAATTATAGATTACATACACTTATACGCACCCGTTATTTTCCACCAACGATATCCAGGTGCATGTTTTATGGTATCATTTACAACGTGACGCAACTATAGACACACGGCAACTTATTGATAGAAAATGATTCAATGCGTGTGTATATATGTATGTATTGTTGCATTATAATCACAGTATGTTATATAAAAATGTCTGTCGTCAAGACTTATTTAAAATTTAGGGTTTCATTTAGTTTTTTTATTCAAATGATTAGATAACATGAATTTACATGCGGCTGTATATGTTTTCATAGAAAAACGTCAATAGCACGCACATACATGCACAGAGGGGTTTTACCATCTGGTATTGATGATTAAGTGTCAAAACCAGAGTGAAGAATAAAAATATCAAGAAAATGTATAAGTGAGGGGAAAAAATTCTTAAAAAGAATACTCGAGATCTGTTTTAAGCTAGGACAGTTGAAGAGTCTTCAAAGTATGGATATAAATTAAACTCGAATGATACTCCAACAGCGGTGCAAGTTGAAATATGTTATAAAAAAGATATTTGAACGACGAAAGAAGCCATTTTAATCGAGTTCTGATTATCAGATTATATTTTTCCTAGGTCAAAGATCCATTATTAAATTACGAGAATTCATTCAAAATGAAATCAATAATTTGAAAATAATATCAAATGAATAAATATTGCTTGATATTTAATTCATATTCAACTAAAATGGAAATAAAATTAAGGGAAAGAATAGAAATGTTCTTGAATGTATTTAATTATAAATAAAGAAACGGATTATTAGCACTTTAAAGATTTCTTATTCATCATTTGCAGCTATACGACTCCAGACTTTATTGATTGTCTCCAACACCTCAACTGAATAATTCAATTAAAGCTCTAGAATATATATACTAACTCTATCCGTTGTCAGTTCTGTCATCGTTGGACATTGGTCTGGGAAAAACAATCACCCAATCGATGTGTTTGAGAACTAGGAAACGTGGGAGGAGAAATACAAAGAAGAGTAGAAAGCAAAAGAGCCCTTATCATTCACTAGGATGATGTCATTGTTATAAAGAAGCATTTTATCGGTAGATTTATATAGAAGTGTATGTATAAATAGTCTGAACTAAGAGGTGAAAATCAATAAGAGCTAACCAAGCTTCGTGTCTCTTTGAAGGTCGAGATATGACCTGATCAACTCTAGTTAATAATGCACGTTTCAAGATGAATTTAGCAGAAAAGAAAAAATCGACATCCCATTTTTCCTCTTTGCTAGAAAGTTCACGAATAAAAGAATTAAATATTTTAGCACAGATATTCAATAATGAATAAATTGATAATTAATAATTTTTAGTGATAGTAAAATTTATCTGTACATATATTATCATTGAATTGAGTTCCATAAACTTGGCAAAATATTATTTTACTAGATTGAATTGATGAAGAAGAAAAAAAAACTAATAATCTAACGAATAAATGGAACTTGTATGAAACTAATATAAAGAAAACTAAAGTGTATTGGAAAAGTCTCAATACAACAGAAAGACAAATTAGTTCTCGATGTCAAAATAAAAAACTTTGATGAAAGTGATTGGCTACAGAGTACACGACAACAAGATGGTGATGAAGGACAGAATTTAAAAGAGTTTTGAGGTCAAGGCTGTACTTATACGCTCTTAATAGCAAGTTTAAAAACACTCATTATTACTTGCCCCAAATAAAAATAAATTGATTTTCAAATGCTCATCTAACCTAGAAAAATAAAAATAAAAAAATTAATTAGCAACAAAAAATATATAAATAATATTTTTTCTATTTTTCCCTGGAGGGTTTTTATCATTATAAAATTAAAATGAATATATAAAAACTATATGCTGCATTGACTAACTCTTCATCTGGTTTGAACGACTAATAATATCAACTCGATCCACTTCCCTTCAACTAAAAACTCTTCACATTACATAATTATTCTTTCTTCAGTATATACGAAGATCGCTGTGGAGAATCCAACAGTTGTGCTCAGGCACGTTCTTATTTACGTCTGTGACACTGCAGCGAACCTTCATTATTTTTCAGTGAATTAATAAGCAATGATACAACGCGATTATTATATGTGTTGAAGGTGCAGAAGTCGAGCGAGCAAAAGGAATGAGAGTCTAGAGACTCTTCAGGGTATACATGACACTCTCATTCTGGTTTTATTGTCGTATACAGTTCCTCACACCACTGTGTGTCTGTACCACAATAGCTTTCACATCACGTCTACATCCATTCTTGTCTCTGTTAAATTCGTTTGTCATTATGATACAACCTGTTTATTGTGGCGTGCAAAATGAACGACGTTATGAGATTTATACATCTCTCAAACTTCACATTTTTCACATTGACGTTTTGTGTATTTTAATTTATAATTTTCATTTTCTTGTTAGGGAAAAATATTTCGTATATGAAATTTTGATCAACGTTTCTTATGATTATTTATCAATTATATAAATAGTAATATTTATAATTCTAATAATATAATGTTAAAATTAAAATGATTACATTTTTGGCTTGTACTGACAGCCCGCAAAATTAATCATTGAAACCACGTTCGAGGGCAATCGACAAACGAGAATGGTATAACTTGCAGGGTTAATTGGACGATGGAAAATGGTCTGTGACCCGTCGCATTACCAACTGGGAAGCACTATTGTATGTGGTGCACATCGTCAAACAATCCTATTGAAACGTAGGTAGATATCGACAGGTTAGGTTATATCATGTTATCAAACGATTTATGGGCTTATTCGTGGCTGAGATATACCAACCATTTTTCCATTTTATCTCGTATGTGAAACGTATCCACATGTGTGAGAGTATTAAGTTAACATTTTGTGGTATTGACATGGCGTATAAAATTATAAAAGAAATCATTTCTATTCAGTTTACTACATCTCCTACCGATCAATTGGAAAAAAAATAATTTCAAGCTTTCACAAATATTTCACGATAGATTGAAAATTATTAATAATCACTAAAATAAAACTCTCGATCGTTTATTCATAAATTCTACATCAGATAAAAATTGCGCACAAATGTGGAAGAAAAAATTAAAAATTAAAATTTTCTATAATATAAAAAAAATATTATTCAGCGGAAACAATAATTCACATTAATACACTGTACTATTTTCTAATTAATAAATAAATATCAAATCATTATAAAAAAAAATAAATGAACATTTTTTAACAATTGGAGCAATTCAACTATCAGAACGTAACGTAATAAATATGTCACAATAGTATTAGAAATAAAATAAATACTTCCAATTTACATATAGAATACAAAGACGTATTTCGACCTAATTCATGAATTAAAGTTGATCCAATCGTCGTAAAAGAACAAAAAAAAAATAAACCCCGCGTTCTAACTAGAAAACATTGTCATTTTTAATTCTCATCGCGTGTTTGCATACGCATTTGAAATTCTATTTATCAATTATCTCCATGTATACACATGAATATATATTAGTGCTGCATTGAAATGGGAGTCGTAGAGGTGATGGACCCTGTATGGAATCCTCTTAACGTGGGCGTATATACATATACATAGACACATATATGTATATACTCCCGCTGTGCCTCCGCGGATAAAGCTAATGCTTATATATTGTCAGTAGACTATTGTTAATTATACACGACGGGATGAGCAATACATACAATCCGCCTTCGATTAACATTTACAGTTATCTATCCGTCCATCCATGTATTTACATATATTTTTTATTTATATTTGTGTAGAGGATTACACACATTGACTCGTCAATAAAAATAAATAAAAGAACCCAATTAAATATTATATTTAATAGCGATGTGTATTAAAATTAATATTGAAAAAAATTTATTATCGATGTAATGTTAATATTAAATTTTATTTCTTCAATTCGTAATGGAAATTAAATAATTTCTCTTGGTCAAATTATCAATATTATATATATTATACACACATGAACAAATACATTGTCGCATTGGCGTATGTATTTGTATGTGTGTAACACTAATTCGATTAAACTCGACATCAATATATTGAACAATTGTCTCTTCAAGTCTGTCTGGTATGTATTTATGTATATATTTATTTTTTTTTTTCGTTGTTCAAACGCCTGGAGGGTAATTAAATGTTCAAAGTATGAGAAAGAAAAGAAAAAGAGCGTGTGAAACTGAGATTAAATAAATTAAATTTCAATTACTAAAATCAACATGGATTTTTAATTCTCATAAAATATTAGAAAATCACCAATTTATTATGTCAACCGTTGGAATAACTTGAAGATGTTGAAGAGAAAAAATAAATAGTGATGAAATGATGAAAAGAATTCAAGGCGAATGTGTATAATAATAATATTATGAGTGTAAATAAAATATTAAATATAAAGCTATTAATATGCGTTAATAGCATTTGAAATAATAAATTTCAAACTTGTGTCATCGTGTTTGAATTAAATAAACAAACATTTGCAATGATTAAAATGAAAGATGAAAAAAAAGAAATATATATTCTCTATTTGCTCTAGACGATTTCGTAATATGAAATTGTCTATGGATAATCTCCTCAGTGGAATAACAAATCGCCCACAGAGAACAAGATACCTGGCCTTACAAGGTCGTTTTAATGATCGTTCATTCACCGTAAAAATAATTATTTTTTTTCCATCTCTATTTTTTTATCAATTAATAATTTTTTTTCTTTTCTTCTTTTCAATTAAAATTAATATCAGAAAATGAATAAAAATCACTAACCTATCATCATGAAGACGTTTGAGATCTCCCATTTCCAGTTCGAATTTAAATTTTGACACATCACAAATCAAAGCATCGCGTTCACCAATCACCTCTGACAATTCACGTTGTAATCGTTCAATTTCGGCATATTGTCGTGCAATTAGACGATTTTTTTCATCTAAAAGTGTTTCAACTTCTTCATGATCATGATTATTTATTAAATGCCGTGATGACGATGATTCTGTTGATTGTTCAACGACACTTGATGTTGTTGTAGCACTCATTATGTTTTATTTTTTAACACCTTTATTAAATCACTTAATTTTTTTTAATTTATCGTCTTTAATTCTTTCACTTGTCTCTCTACAAAATGTACAATTATTTCCCCACTTTCAACTCAACTATTTACATACGTATTTATTTTCATTTGTGCAGTAAACACACAAAGCGAAAAATTTAATTCATCGATAGAAAATTCGTGGAAATATCCAGTCGACCGTGCGGCAAAAATGAGAAAAAAAAATACGCGGGATCAAACACAATCAGATAAACAATAAACATACATATAAAATTGAACACATATATATTTATATAAAGCACAAACGTACACTTTAAATAATTATTAATCAGTTATTCTGTCTCTCAAATGAACTTACTAAACTCAGCGAATTTTTTCTTGTTTACATCGTAAAAAATTCCCACATGCTTTTGCGTTCTTTTATAAACGAAAAGAAAATTATTTTTTTTCACCTATTAAATATTATTTTTTTTTTCTTCACCTCTCTTTTCTCAATGTATACAAAATAACCGAAAAATCCAACACACACTAACACAAATTATTTTATTTATTTATCTATTTTTACCCGCGATATTATTCGTGTTGCACCGTTGGTAACTTTTTGCCAATTGCGAGAATGGCGTTTATAAAAATGAGATTTTTCCTGTTCTTTTTATTTAGTTTTTTCTTTTATATACCTGAGTTTGAGTAAAGCCACGGAACAATACTACAACAAGGAATATACACGCCATCTTGCCCCTCAAGAGAGGACCGCGTCGAACCAGTTCAGGGTCTGGGCTCCTCTGCGTCCCCTTTGGGATTCTCACCGGTCTCTGTATAAAATGCTCAACGTTACTAAAGCGCAGCAGTACTTCTACATTACAAGTGTGTTTGTGTCTTTATACATGTATATAATACATCACCGCTTATACGATGAACCAATGCGCATGCGCATTGAAACGAGGAAAAAAAAACAATTCTACAGTTTCAAAATTCAAATATTGCGCGCAGTGACATCTACTGTGAGATAGAATAACTTAACAATGATAATTGTTGTTATCGGGAATTTACTTTACCGACTAAGGAAAAAGACTTTTAAAAATAGAATTTAAAATATTTCGTATTTAAATACCACTGTATTAAATTTAAATGCCATTGTATTTATAAAATTAAATGTTCTTATGTATGTTATATAAATATTATATTATTGAATGTACATATTAAAAATAAATATATTATTAAATTGTATATTGATAGTGGAATTAATTTGGTGTAGTATTTTAATACTCATGTACAGTTGATTTAATTTATTTTGTATGTTATTTATTTATTAGTTGAATGCGTAATAAAATTATGGGACGCTGTAGTGTGTTATTTAAATTTTAATTTATAAAAGTATTGAGATAAACGTTTTCTAATTTTGTCAGCAGCACTCGTTGTACTACCGGATGAAATGATTATCATGTTTAAAATAATGTAGATAGACATGGTATTATAAATAGAAAAAAATTTATTCCCCAGTCGTTATAAATAAATATTTTTTAGAATGTTTTTTTTCAATTGATGCAATTAATTTTTTCTTTCTATCATTTCTATAATTATTATTGTGAAAATGTAACAATGTATTCAGGTCAATTAATTAATTGATTAATTTATTAAACAGTATGATAAATTAATTTTTATATGAGAATTATATTTATTTCTATTTACTGTAGATTTATTTTAGATTTACTTATGACATTATTTTTAAAGAGAGCGAAGCACTTTATAATTATCAGATCATCATATTCGTAATTACTTGGAACGTGATGAGAATAATAATCACGTGTTGAAGATAATGAAACTGTGCGATAAATTAAATTCACATGTTTCTACCTAAATAGCTTTTAGTAATTTTTATTTTTTATCTTTATCTTTGTGGGCCAATATTTTATTCTATATTAATCATTTTATAAATTATTTCAAATACCAATAAAATTAATTTCATTTTTTTTTAAACTAAAATTAATTACGTTTTTTTTTTCACTTTTTCTCCCAATTATTTTTTTGAATAATAAATGTATTATAATATATTTATTTAATAAATATTCAATGACTTGTTTTATTTTTTTTTTTTTACATAATTAAATATTTGCATTTTCCTCATTTGTTACAAATAAAAAGAGTTATCATTCATCTGTACGTAATGACGTAAATCATTGTGTTTTTATTGAATTGTTTTTCTTTTTATTGAAAAATGAGTGAAAGAAAATGGAAACGAATCAACTTTAATTATACTTTTCTTTATCTTTTATTTGTTCGCATGATGTCGTGCACAAAATGTCGCGAAGAACATGACTAATATCACAAACATTTATAATAAACATATTTATTTATAAAAAAATCTCACGTATTCCATTCGTGATGGCATTAAAAAGATGATGTGAAAAATCACTTATTAATTCCTATCATTATGTAATTTTTTGCAGTCAACTATAAGCAAAAATATACAAAACTATTTAATCAATATTTCCAGTTTATTATAAATAATCATAAAGCCACGTCCACGTACAAATACCAAAATGCCTATAATTTACTTATCGATAAAACAAATAACAAATTACTTATAATTTATCATAACTTACACGACAAAATATTTTCATTTTCGATATTTTTTTTTTCAAATTAAAAACAAATCAAATATTTATTCATAACCAATCTTCGGATAACTTAAAATGACTGAATAAAAAATAATATAAAACCATTTTTCACATCAATAAATAATAAACAAATAAAAAATAAATAAAATGTCAATGTCATTGCGGCATTTCAATAATTATCAACGAATAAAAATTCGAAGGCCAACAACAAAACCAAAATAAAACAACAAATCCCTGAACAATTATAACTATTTCATCGATATTTAAAATAAAAAAAAAATATTTAAAAAATCTAAATAAAAAAAAAAATTCTACCACGAATATTAAATAAATAATACCATATAAAATCTCCATAAATAATGTATATAGGATACATATTATATCTATTGAAAATTGCAATTACTTAGGGATTAGTTGGACGTATGAGGGGTCTATTTGCGATGTCCCTGCACTCTATCATGTATTTCAATTCTCAACAATGATGCCTGAGATAATTCCACCTCGCTCCACAGCGTGTGTTTATACTATCAGTGGTGGCAAAGTGCCTGTGCACCTCGAGTGTTACTCTCGTGTCTTGTCACAACGTGCATCGTCATCCATTCGTAAACATATGTATAAATAAAATTAACAATTTCATCGCAGTAATATAAATTGATAAATTTGCAATTTTTTTTCAATTAAATCTCCTTGGTTCGAGCATCATCATCATCATTAGATTATCAAGTGATATATATCAACATATTTACGCACATATATATACATATATGCTATTAATATTATCAAGACTATTAATAATAACAATCGGCGATTGGGAAAATAAAAAAAAAGGTGAAACATAAAAATGCAAAAATTTTTTTTGCAATCTATAAAAATAAATATAGAGATTAAAATTGAGAGGAAGTGAAAATATAAAAAATAAAAATGATGTGAAGAGAGGACTTTAATTGCGTAACCGGAAGTCATCAAATCCTCCCCCGCGTAAATACTCTTTACCCTTCGCCCTTTGCATTTACGATTTATATTCAAGTAAGTCGGTCATCGGGTCATGTAATACAGATTGCGATTTATAGTGCATGTAGGACAAATTGATAGATTCATTACTTTATTATTCCCTGGCTAACGGGGCAAAGAAAGAAAACAATAGTGAATTAAAAAAATAAAATAAAATAAAAAAATTAAGGTTTATTTATGATAAAAATTAGCACAAGAAAAAATAATTTCTTTTGATTAGTATTATTAATTCATTTTTTTTTCTTCTTCAATTTAGTTAACAGTAGAAATTTGTTAATGAAATTAGGAAATAATAGATTCAATTTATAAATATAAAATTGGTTCTCTTTGAAGTTCAATAAAGAAATTAGTTGAAGACCTTGTTTGATAAATCACTGAACCGTTGAATAGTTCATTTTTTTCTCAGAATAAAATTTTTATTATGTCCTTATATTTGACTGAGACATTATAAATATATATGTATGCATATTTTTTTTAGTCTGTATATATGCATGTGTGTATTACATACATATGTATGCGAACATTGTATCGAATGCCATTATAAAAGGCTGGTTGATGAGTTACAAAGTGGACAGCCGCTGGTCGAACTTGTTACACGACACTTCTCAGCTTTGGTCCCATCTATATACTTACACACGTACATATATGTGTATGTATGTATGTATATATACAAGCGATAAGTTTTTTGAACGTGCAGTGCTAGGTATATAAGTTAATACAGTCACAACACTCAACGCGAGCGTTGATAACACTGGTCGGTCGATTTTATTTTGAATGTAACGATTGAAAGTACGAATTTTTAAAAATCGAAAAAAAAATAAATTTATTTTTTAGAATTTTTAAGAATTATTTAATTAATATTGTTTAATGATTATTTTATTTATATTTGAATGTGAAATAATATTTGTGTGTGATTTATTTTTTGAAAATATAAATTCATAAGTTGATATTAATTTATTGATAAAATTTTTGTGAGTTTTTAATTTGTTTATTTTTTTTTTTTTTATTATTTATTGCAGAATTATGAAGGGTGTAATTATATTGCTATGTGTTGTTGCAAGTGTTCAACAGTCTTTAACATTAAAATCAGGTTCAACTGATTATGAAGGTGAAATATTGAAATTTTATTTCTGAATTTAAAGAGAAAAATATTTTTTTATTATTAATTCTCTTGTTCGTTTTTTAGATATGTCATATTGGATGAAATCTGGTCAGGAGAATTTACAAAAAATATTATCGCAACGGAACATCGAGAAACGTGCCAAAAATATAATAATTTTCATTGGCGATGGAATGGGAATGGCATCAATTACAACAGGACGAATATTTACAGGACAAAGAAAAGGTGGAACTGGCGAAGAATATAAACTTGCATTTGAAACATTTCCTAACACAGGATTCTCCAAAGTAATTATAACCCTCCAATTATAAACCTAAAAATATAAAAATATAATTGTTAAGTCATTAACAATTATATTTTACTTCACAGTAAACGATCGCGAACAACTTAACAAGTTATCAAATATAAATACAACAACCTAATTCTCAACTACTCAAATAATATTTCGATAATTGAAATTTAACGATAAAAAAAATTAGCCCACTTTTTTTTTTTAGTTTCATTTTCTAAATATTATTTAATTATTTTTCATAGACGTACAATGTAGATAAGCAAGTGCCAGACTCAGCAGGTACAGCGACCGCAATATTTTCCGGCGTGAAAAGTCGTTACAAGGTTATTGGATTGGATGCCAAGGCTCCTTTCAACGTTTGTGACGCTGATGTGAATGAAGCGAGAAAATTAACTACTGTCGCTGATTGGGCTCAGTCTACTGGCATGGACACAGGTATGAGGAAAAACGATAACGATATATTTATGTTTAGTTTTTATGCATACTCCTTTCTCAGTTATACGATTATTGCTTCACATAGACAATCGCTACTTTTTTTTTCTTTTAACATTAATGCATATTGTAACAATTACTATATCACGGTCTGTGAAATAAATTTGATCCACAGTGTATTCTCATGATATAGTTGAGTGATATGGCAGCCAGATAATTGCCATCGACTAGATGAGTGCTGTAATAATCATATGCAATTTATTGTCTATTAAAGTGATTTGTATATGTACAATAATCGTGTATGATAATGATTATCATGGAATATTGTCTTTCACAATGACTGTCAATGTCAGGGAGACAGACGAATTTATACATATCGATGTCTTTATATTTACAATTGTTTTATATTATGCAGTGTAATTAACAATTGAAATGACATCCTTGAAATAATTATCTGTATGGATAAAAACAGTATAATTATTTTGTTTTATAAATTATTCGCACAAGAATGCAATTTTTCATGTATTGTATTTAACGATACGTTAGAGAAAATTATTTTAATATTAGAAAATTACTGAAACTACAATTTATATGAATGAAGTAGATAAAAAAAAATAATAAATAATGAATATGTCGTGAATTTTATTATGAAAGTATGTGTTTGAGGACATTAACCGCATTGTTAAATATTTAAAGTGTAATTTGGCCTTGGTAAAAAAATTATCTGATGTGGTAAAAGTGATTTCAATGATTAGAACATTATGACACAGTCAAAACGAGGTTGTTCCAACACCCTTGACAGAGTTAGAATCAAATTACTAAGGAGAAAAATATAAACTAGAATTGCTTGGAAATAATATTTATATCACCAAAAAAAAAAAAAAAAATTTATATTAATGAATAGATAATTGAAATAAAAATTTTAATTTATTTATTTATTTTCTCAGGTTTTGTGACAACGACACGAATCACTCATGCTACTCCTGCAGCTCTATATGCTCATGTCAATCATCGTGATTGGGAATGTGATAGTGCAATACCAAGGGAATATAAAACTTGTGTGAAAGATATTGCCCGTCAACTTGTCGAAGACGCTCCCGGAAATCAGTTCAAGGTTTGTCTTAAATGATAATTAAAATGT
>JAQQBR010001834.1:4170828-4185932 GCA_030347285.1 Microctonus hyperodae
AAAAAAAAAAAAAGTTCAAGGTCTATTTAACAATTGCACTTGTTAATTGATATTAACTATTCTATTCAAATACTATTATTATTATCATTAATTTCACTGAATATAAATTAGGTCACGCAACACGTTAATGAAAATCGTAATAATTTGCAATTTTAATTAACAAGAGAATTCATAATGATTTTCGTTTTATCAATTTTTTTTAATAGGTAATTTTGGGTGGTGGTGGCCAAAATATGGGCATAAAATCAACTGATCCAATTGACAATGGCTGTTGTGTACGAAAAGATGGAAAAAATTTAGTAGAGAATTGGAAAAAATTAAATCCTGATGGAAAATTCGTATCAAATACTGCGGAATTATTTTCTGTTGATATTTCTAATACTTCAAAGCTAATGGGTGTTTTTTCATCGAGCCACATGCCTTATCATGAAGTTCGTACGTCAGAAACACCAACATTGGCTAACATGACACTACAAGCAATAAGAATGTTAAAAAAAAATAAAAATGGATTTTTCCTCATGGTTAGTATTTATCGCACGATCAATTAATTAAATGAATGATTCAAATGATTTATTTAAACAAGCAATGTATATTTTTTCTATCTATTATTTATATCATGCAATATTAATGTCTGATGATTATCTGAAATATCCATTAATGTGAGAAATACATTATTAAATAATTCTTATTATGTTGATTTATTATACAAAATTATAATTGTAAAAGAATATTAATAGTTTACGAATATTATAAACGCGGTAGAGAATTTACCGGATGCTTTACAAGGCCATCAATTAATTATACGATTTTTTCCGCAACTTTAGATGCATCGTTATATTTTTGACATGAAATTAAAATATATTGTCATATGATTAATTTAATTTCCGAATTAAATTATTTAAAATTATAATCCAAATGGAAATAATAAATTTTTCATTATAATATTTTCAGGTTGAAAGCGGAAAGATTGATATAGCTCATCATAAAAATTATGCACGACTGGCATTGCGAGAAGTAACCGAGCTTGAGGAAGCTGTTAAAGTCGCATTAGATCAAGTTAAAATTACGGAAACATTAATCATTGTCACTGCTGATCATTCACATTCATTTACAATGAATGGATATCCAAATCGTGGCAATGATATTCTTGGATTTGCGAATAATGAATTGGGGCCACAAACAAAACCATATGAAACATTAAGTTATGCCAATGGTCCAGGTTTTGTTCATCATAAAATAAATAATACAAATTCAAATGCAACTTGGATATCAGTTGAGAATGATCCTACGAGAAGTAATCCATTTTATCAATTTTTTTCTCCAATGTACTTGGTAGATGATACACATGGCGGAGAAGATGTTGGAGTTTATGCCATTGGTAAAAAAAATTTCTTCATGTCAATTTCTTTTATATAAAATTATGAATTCATTTTAAATATAATTTAAATTATTTATTGATGTATTAAATTTTTTTTCAGGACCATACTCACATTTATTCCGAGGTACATTTGAGCAAAATTATATTGCTCATGTAATGGCATACGCTGGTTGCTTGAAAGACTGGCCATCGCATTGCGATCATGCATATAATAAATATTTCTACGAACTTTCTGGTTCTTCATCGACAATCTCGTCACTATCATCGTTTATAATCAGTCTTTGTCTATTTGTCGTTTTACGTTTCACCTGAGACATTAAATAAAAATGATATTAGAATTATTAAATAGGAATGAATAATGAGGAGAAAATAAATATGTGTGAATGTTGTATTGCAAGATTTTATTTATTATTAATCATAATTTTATTTTGTATGAATGTCTTGAATCAGATGTTTTTTTTTTTCTTAAATATTGAAATAATATCTGAATTCAATGCATAAAATAAAACTTATTGTACATTATCAATTATTTAATGACACACGAAGCGAAAAATAACTAAAGTAAAAAATAAAATGGATACATAAATATTAAATTTATAATAAATAAAAAAATTTTGTTTTTTTTTGAGAAATTATCAAATGCATTGAAATATTGAAAATTTTTATAAACCCTTAACAATACTTATACAATAATTTTTGTACATCAATGGCGCAACATCATCGCTAACAAAATTACGATCGGGTTTCACAGCAGCAAATGGATTCCGTTGGGGTTCAAGTAACACTTCAACGCTACAAATAGATTTAATTCTCTCAATGTCTCGAGGGATCTCAAATTCAGTGTATGACGTAACGACAACTGGCACTTTAACATTGCAAAATTTCCTAATTGTACATGGCCAAGTGTCAGTACCATCGAAACCCGTTTCTCTATAAAGTCCCGGATTGAATAAACAAATTAAATCGGGATTACTTTCATCAATTACTTTATGATATAATATTTGTGAATTAAATTTAACGTCAATTTTACGTTTTGATAATTTGCACTTTCGACACATTTTTATTTTACCTAATAATTCTGGTGGTGCGCAAGGTAAATATAATTCTGGTCCAGTAAATTCAAGAGATAATTTACGTAATTTCGGGAGAAAATGTAGAAATAATTTTTCCCAAACTCTTAAGGATGCGCATTCAAATTGAAATTCTGCGCCGATAATATGTATTTTCATTTCTTCACGTAATTTCCAATCGTGAATAGTCTTTTGCATTGCAAATAAAGTAGTTAATGGTGCAGTTGATACATACGATAAACTCGCATATGTATAGCAATCAATTCTACGATAACTTGGACTATTAGCAAACATACTGTACATGAGAAAATCAAAATTTTCAGGTAAAATATGTGGTTCATTATAAAATACAACTGGTACATCAGGATCAACATATCCATGTTTATGTTGCATAGATAAAATTTTTCGAAATACCTGAAAATCTTTACACCATTTTGAATGATCCTGACGATGATCTTGACAAAAAAAATCAACTTCACAATCTTCACATAAAATTAATTCTTTATCAATTTTTTTGCAATTCCTACAAATACGTGGATATAATACAATTTCTCTTTCCCATAAATCTAATTGTCGTCCCATCATTTTTTCAATTACACCAATTGTTTTAATACGAAATGTCCGATAAAGATCGGGCGGCAAACTTTTGGCCAAAGAAAATCCTTTCATTCCATCACAAACATTAGATAAAGCACGACACAATATTTGATGCTGAATTTTATTTTCTTCTCGATGTTGTTCAGAACAATAAGACACCATTTGACAATCGTCACATTGAACTCCAGAATTACAGATATTCATGCAGATCAGGCACAAATTACACATGTAAACGAAACGCGGTCGAATATGAAATTCAAGAGTCTCTTCATCATCACTGTCGATTGATAAATCAATTCCAGTTGGTTTTAATGGAAGATTCAAACGTGATGTAATGTCTAGAATTGATATCGATGATTGTTGATTAGTTTTGTTCATAATTTCTAACTCTAATTTTTCAGTTGTTTCATTTGATTTTGTTTCTTTCGAATTTCCTTTTTCCATTAAATTCACTGAATTATTTTTTTTTGAAGTCTTTTTTTTATTTCGACCCATAGTTAAATTATTTTATTCCTAGAAATAAGTTAAATTAGTATAATATATCAATGATTATATAATTTGTAATACATTGAAATAGCAATAATTATTTAAACTTACCTTAATAATTTTAAAAATTGATAAATTAATGGGTATTATAATTTTTTAATCCACTGAACACATGGAAAATAATACAAATACAAAAGATATGTAGATCTATGTGATGAAAGGCACAATCTACGAAAGCTTTTGATTCTAACAGGAGTCTGCATGGTAGATATTCATTTTAAAAAAATAAAAAGCTAGGAAGGCGTGGTATATGCGCGTACTTGTAACAACAAGCACAAAGTCCACACACGTATGTTGGTAGTCAAAGGTATTTCGAGAGCACAGCTATGTAAGTGCCAATAGTAAAAGCACTTTGGCTGGCTAAATTCTAATTTCAGCCCCCGGGAAGAAAGTTCATATACAATGGACTTAGACCAAACGTTTGTCACAACTGATGACGAACATTTGTCACAACTTGGAGAGAAATATATTGCATTATCCAATTTTAGATAAACTTTATTTTTCTCTTATAAAATTCATCATGGAAAGTCAGTAAAAATATAACATGAATTATTATAGCACTTATTAATAATATCAATTTTTATGCAATGAAACATGATATTTCTTAATTGCAAACATTTGATAATCAAATTTTTGTGACTAATTTACAAAAATTTGTAATTGTGTATCCTAACCTCAAAATCGATATGGAACATCAAAACTAACCTCGAAATGAAATATAAAAAATATATATATTTATGTATATCGTTAAAATTGTGTAAATTAATGATGAATAATTAATTACCGAGGCTTGAGGCGTAGAAGTTGAGAGACATAATTGGAGGTAGATGATGAAAAAAAAATAATCGTGTTGTATGTAAATAAATCATATTGTTTTTACACTTTTCTAATTCGGGTCATGTTCTATAGTCGAGTATCACTGTATCAAATCAAGATATGAATATTTTATTCGCGAAAAGACTTTCATAATTAATATATTTTAACAAAAACTTGAGATCCTTGAGCTACGAGGTTGTAACGACGCCAACAATATAACCGCGCGAAATTCGTACGAGTTTAAATTACTACAATTAACGCTTTCCCATTGGCTTTTATTATATGCGCATTATAATTTGCGCGTGAGATTCTGAACGTTACAATAAATCTTTTTAATTGTTAATAATTAAGATATCACTTAATTTATTGATAGTAATATAACGTTAAAAAATTTTTTTCATCATTTTATTAATTGAATATTAAAATTCAGAAATTTAATATTCACATTTAATGGAATATTTTCAGCGCGCGAATTTCTTGATTATTTGAATGTATATTAAACTTCATGCACAATTGGACGGTTATCGGTGCGCACAATTTTACCGCGCATTATAGCATATAATTGCTTTCTGATAATATTTTTTTTTCTTCGTCATTAGTTGACGTGTCTGTTTACAGTACATTCCTTAATAAATAATTATTATTAATATTTGTTGATTTACAAGTGATTTATAGTATGAAATTATTATTAATCCAATGTATATTATAATCTTGTATAGTCTCTTTTTTCCATTTATTATGATACATGAAATTTCATCAAATTTTAGGTAAAGTATTTGATTAAATTTGAGGTTATGTTCGTTTCTTTACTATCAATATCTGCAGGATAATAATTTGCATGGTACAACAATTTGCACGAAACAAATAGTAATTATACTGATTTTATAAAAATATAAAAAATTCTAACCTCAAATATTGAATCTGAATTTTACTATTAAATTACTGCTTCAAACTTAATTATATTATTTAAATATTAAATTTTGCACTGTATCAAGTTCAATACACTATTAGGTAGTGGGTAAATATTAATATATTCTTTTTTTTCTCCTCTTATTTATCTAGACAATGATAACGTGGAAAAAAAACGATAAAATGGTGAGTGGTACGACAATGTCTTAATAAATTCTACACAAAGAATTTAATTGATCAATCACCAACAATTCTACCATACTATCACTCAAATTCCTATCTGAAATTAAAAAAATATTAGACGAATTTGAAACCAAGTCTGTATTTTTGTAAATTAATCTTTTATTTCATCAACAGAATTCCAGATATCAATTTGACTTTACTTGCTTTAAATAATTATTTTTATCTCATTGCAGTGTTTCGTGGTGATTTATAAATATTTCTTAAACGAGAATGAGAAATCATGCGGAGTCAATGCTTGATTCTACCAAACCAAAGAGCGAATTACATTATCGTAATAAATCAAAAAAGAATATAAAATCATTAGAAAAAATGGTGGGCTTTGGCCACAGTGAATCGCTCAATAAAGCACTTTGCGATGTATCAACGGAATTAACAGTATATTCTGGCGATGAAAGTGAAACAACAGACACTACTCGTTTAATATCATCATCATCGTCATCTCATAGCACAATTGACGAGTCATTAAATAAAAAACACGGTCAAAAATCTAAACGAATTAAAAGAGATAATAATATTGATACTAATGATGATGAAAACGTTTGGACAATATCAGTACAAATGTTTATACCATTTTTATTAGCTGGTTTTGGTATGGTAGCAGCCAGTCTGTTACTTGATGTTGTTCAACATTGGCCAGTGTTTCAAATTGTATCAGAAGTTTATATATTGGTACCAGCTTTATTAGGGCTAAAGGGAAATTTAGAAATGACATTGGCATCACGACTATCAACTCATGCAAATTTAGGTCATATGGACACGAATAAACAACAATGGACATTGGTAATTGGCAATCTCGCATTGATTCAATGTCAAGCGATGGTAGTTGGTTTATTAGCGTCATTGGCTGCTGTTATATTGGGCTGGGTGCCGGAAGCACACTTTGATATTCATCATGGTTTATTATTATGCGCCAGTGCACTTGTCACTGCTTCTGTTGCCAGTTTTATACTTGGTCTTATCATGGTTGCGGTTATATTACTTTCACGACGAATGAATATTAATCCGGACAATGTTGCAACGCCAATTGCCGCATCGTTAGGTGATTTAACGACACTTGCATTATTGTCGTGGATTGCAACGCTTTTATACAGTGCCATAGGTAAATAATTTATCTAAAAAAAATTTTTTTTTCGTAATTTGTATTTTATTTTGATATATTTTATTTTATTTAGATAAACAGCCATGGATTGCACCGACAATGATTATTTTTTGTCTATTGGCAACACCAGTTTGGGGTTACATTGCCGCGAGAAATCCATTTACAAAAGAAGTACTTGATTATGGATGGAGTCCAGTTATTTCTGCAATGTTAATAAGCAGGTTATTTATTGATTATTAATTGTTTATGAATAAATAGCTGAATGGAATGTAATTAATGAATTAAATTCTTTATTGATTATTTTTATTTTTTATTTCAGTATCGGTGGTTTAATTTTAGACTACACGATATCGAGTTATAAAGGAATAGCGGTTTTTCAATTGGTAATAAATGGTGTTGGTGGAAATTTAGTTGCTGTTCAAGCAAGTAGAATCTCAACTGCACTTCATAAAGAACAACATAATGGCATTCATAAAGTACCAAAAATTTGTATAAGTCCTATTCACGCATTTTTAGCACCTGGTAAATAAAATAATTTATTTAAACACATTTAATACACACAAATAAATATAATTATTAAAATAATTAAATGTGCAATTTTTTTTTCAAGGTGGACACGCACGAACTGCTAGAGTTCTATTAATGATGGTGATTCCAGGACACTTAATTTTCAGTTACACCATAAGTTATCTTCAAGCAGGACACACTTCTTTCACGGCGATATTTATAATTGTTTATTTATTCGCTGCGTTATTACAGGTAAAAAATTTTTTAATTGATCTCATTAAATGAGAAATTAATATCGGTGATAATGTTTAATAAAATCATTGTTTGATATTTTTTACAGGTTTTATTACTTTTATATTTAGCGCAATTGATGGTCGTGTGGATGTGGAGTAGAGGAATGGATCCTGATAGCTCAGCGATTCCATATTTAACTGCTGTTGGTGATCTTCTGGGCACTGCACTTCTTGGAATTGCATTTCATATTCTTTATGCAATTGGCGATGGTGATTCTGATGTTGGTGATTGATTTTCAAGTATGATTTGCCAATGGAAAATTTATGTCTTTTATTTATTTTTATTGATCAATTAGCAACACTCAAGTTTATTTCCATTCCTTTCAACAAATTTTTCAACAATTATATTTATCTATAATTGTTATGTTCATGTATATATACATATATTTATATGTATGTACGTAGGGTATATGTATATTTTTATTTGTTACTTTAGCAAGTGAGAAGAGTTATTGAAAATGGCATTTGTATTATTTTGCAGTATAACTTAAATATGAAAACGGGTGTTTAGTGTTGTTTTTAATTTTTTTTTTTAAGGTACTATGCAAATTGTTACGTTAATATATCAATTTAATTGATAGGCAATTCAGGCTTATGAATCATAGTTCCTGAAATTATTAAAAATTGTAGGAAAAATTTAATCAAACGTAGAACAAAATCTGATTTTGTTATTTATTTTTTTTTTTCTTTTAGATAATTATTTTCCTGTGATTTTTAAATTTATTGTCTAAACTTGAGGCATGAGAATAAACCATAAGTGGCCATAAATATAGAATATATTTTATATTTTAATCAAACAATTTATTTTGAATCAAAAATTTTCAATGAACAATTGTGTCATAATATTTTATTTACTTGTAAATTATCGTTTAATATGGTGCTAAAGAGGAGGACAGTACTCGGGAGGACAAAACGTAGAGTACGAAAATCCAAAATAAAAGGTTAATGTTTTTAATAATATTGCCTATTAATAATACAAATCGATTTTGTACTACATATCTCATAATAATCGACACTTTTAAAAATAAATATTGATGAAAAAAAGTAGAATGAATTTTTAAAGCCATAAAAAAACACAATTAACTATGGAAATCAATTATGAAAAAAACAATTAAAGAATTAAAAAATTAATAATGTAATTTTCGAGCTTGCAAGAATTAGTCCTTGTGCTCAAAACAATTGGACATTGCTGTGATTCATATTATAGAATTAAGAAAATATTTAGGCCAGTATTTAAAATAAGTAATAAATTTAAGATTTTTCTCTATTCATAAACTTTACACAATAAAGAAAAAAAAAAGCGTATTTTCTAAACAAAAAAAAAAGCAATTTAATATCAAATTATAAAAACAAAAAAAAAGTAATTGTAAATAACTGTAATTTACAATTAAACCCAACGCCATAAATTAAACATTTGTATTACTAATGGCACACGAAAAGAAAAAAACAAATAAACAAAAAATTAATAATTGCATCCTTCGTTAATATAATTAATAAATCCATAATCATTTATCAATTCACATATATAAATTAACTATCGCGTAACCTATGTCTTTGGTAAATCACATTGATATATCGCGCGCAAGTGATTACATTATTATGATAAATGCGCGACAGTTGATGGCTGTATCAGCAGCGGGTCCGCTATTATTATATACAATAGTCTCCTCAACTGTTTAATGGACCAAGTGCCGTCAAGTTAGTCGCGAGGGCTCTCTCTTTTAACACCTAGACCTCAACCATTCACATACACACTCTTATATATTTGTACAGTTGGAAAATTATCATGACGTGTTAGCACATCGTCTTTCAACATTACATATAAATTAATCAAATTAGACTTCGGCCACTGACCACATTAAAAAATAAACATTATTATAAACAAAGCCATATTAAGTTTCAAGGCCACACTTGACAACAAAATTATAAATTCCACATGGAATTATTATAAAAAAAATCATCTATTAAAAAATAAAAGAAAGTAAATGAAAAATATGATATAATTAAAATCATTCAATAATGTAAAACGATAATTAATATTAATAATTTTTTTTTGTTTATGTATATAAGGAAAATTATTGTTATATGTATGAAAGGACCACCGGGAAAGTTGGAGTGTGTCATGCTGTAAAAGAGCTTGTAAATCTCTGCTCATTTGTGCCATCTACACCCCCGTCTCCCTTGAATGAATGTATATACATATTTATTCCATTGCTGTTGCTCTCTCTCAATCTCTCTTTTTCATATACTCTTCTTTATGTCTCTTCTATCTCTTTATCTATCTATTTATCTATCTATCATTATATCTCTGTCATATACTACTTTAGTATGTAATCGCACGCATTTATACGTGCCCCATTCATGAGTGTAACGGGCATATATCATGATGACGACGGTTATATGTCGCCTAAACCGCAGCAACTGTGTATAAAATAGTTAGATCTGTCAGTGCCAACTAACCCTGCACATCGTCTTTGCTTAGTGATGGTCGATATTTATTTATTTATATTCATAATTATATATTCGTTTGATGTTAATTGATAAAAAAAATATTTTCAATGTATGTAGAGATTTTTTTATACAATATTTATTTGTATTTGTTGAAGGACATGTGGTTTAAAAATTTTATGAAGAATGTTATATTTATTTTTTCAAAGATGTATTTTAAATTGTGATGAATTTTTTCAATTTATATTTTTGATGTTTAATTATTTTTAATATAATGCGGACTAAAGTTGAAGTTAGAACGAGTAAGTTTATGAGATTATTACTCATAAATAATATTACGTTTTATGAGTGTAATGAGATATATAAAAGTGTTTTGTACAATTTAACTTGTCGTTTAGTAATAACGTTTAGTAATAATGCGTGACGGTGAAAAGGTTGAACGACGTGGTAGTGAAGTGATACTTTATACATCAGACATAAAGTTTATCGTTATTTATTTCAATTTATTTCGTATTGAACTGAATTTATTGATGGAATCATATATGGATTATTTAATTGATATCAATATAAGATATTTTAATAATAAATCGTGAGTTTTTTTTTAATAATAATACATATATTGTCACAATGAGACCACCTAGATTTAGTGAACTTTTAAGTAGCTGACTGTTGGTCAGTGTAAGTAATTATTAAAATACCAAAATCCATAAATAAAACGTACAATATTTTTTAATAATTTCACAAGTGACAAATTTTTACTTTCAAATAAAACTTCAATTTTTTTTTCTTTTATAATATTTATCTACATTATTTCATCACAGACGTACTAAGTGATTGTACTAAGACATGGTTAATATTTGCATTCGCAGACAGTTTTATTATACCTCATTGATTTTGATTATCACGTGTAAATTCATTTACTTATTTTTTTTTCTTTTTTTTCATAAGATTTTATTCATCCTAAAAATATATTATACGTATAAATATAATTTATCCTGTTGTTTAATCGATAGATGACGAATGTAAATAAAGAGAAAAAAAATTGTCCTGATTCGTAAAATATTTCAATTCTTTTATCTTTTTATTTTTTATTTTAATTTTTGAATCTGTCGGCGCGCCATGAAAGATAATATTACGGTTTATATATTCTGAAATAAAATGTAATTTAAAACATTTATAAATAATTCACATGATTCTCATTTTCATATCAGCAAATCCAAACATCCATACTTACATTTAGGATTAATTGTGACGTTAGTAGTCGAATAAAAAAAAAACGAATGAACAAAAAATTTGAAATATCATTTTTAAATATATCAGTTGAATTTATTCCACTGACAACACATGTAGTCATGAGCAAAAACAATTCGTGAATTCAATTAACACAATGACAATTAAATATTAAACAAATAAATAATAAAAAAAATTTATTGTGACAATTTTGTTTGTAGTGATTGAATAATTATTATATTTTCTTTTTCCTCGTTTCATTCAGTTAAATTCCAAAAGGAAAATAATATTAAAAAAAAAAAAAATATCAATGAGTTTTAAAATGGAGAAGGACGTTTTGAACAATCATGTCAACAATCGCGCCAGGAGTCGATCACTCAGGTAAATAAATTTTTTATATTAATTCTAATGAGATTGTAACTAAATAACATAAATCATTAATCAATTAATATCATTGTACAAATATTTATTAATGTGATATAATTAATTTTTTGATGAGATATTTCATTTAATATTTTCATTCCACGTGGTAGCCACTAAGCAAAATAGCTTGACAACTCACAGTGGTTTACAAACGGCCCTGAATACAGTGACAATGTCAATTAACCGAGGCCGTGCGCAAGCTCGACGCTTTATAACGAAGAGTAGTATAGTGGTGTACTACTACGTTTATTTTATAAGCATTTAAGTAATCATCGGTGAGCTAACTGACAATGTCCTCCCTGTTTCAACGTCTCGGCTGTTAGCCTAGTGAACTAAAAAAAATTTTTTAAAAAATAAATAAGAGAAAAATTCTCATAATTCAGTAGCGAATAATTTGAAATAAAAATTTATTTTATTTAAAATATTCACGTATTTTTATTTGTGTATTTAATTTTCTGTAAGAATATTAAAAGAGTCAATGTCAAAGACAAAATATTACGAGTTTATAAATTTAAATTAGCTATACATATACATATTAAAAAATATTATATCATATTAATTATAAATGACAGTAATGTAATATTATTTTTATTCATTACAATAAATTTTGTGGCGCCAACAAATTGACGCCTGTTATCTTTTGATTATTTCTGTCGAAATACGGTACGAAAAATGTAAATAAACTTTTTTTTATCATTTTATAAATTAATTATGTAATCAGTGTAGATAAAAAAAAATCCGGGGTTTAGAAATGACGATGTAACTAGGGGTTATAAAGCTTTTTCTTTTTTTTTTTTTTGATACAAATTTTTATTACTTTAATTTTTGCTTTGAAAAAAAAAAATTTTTTTCTTCTCTTCATGTAGTGATAAAAAATTAATGAATAAATTTATATCATTTAATAATGTTTAGTAATTAATTACATTAATAAATCACGTGTATGTTTATGTGCGTGATTCATAATCTTGATTTTATTTATTTTCTTTTATCGATTGAAACATCGTGAATTTTTATAAATTAATTTATCGTCCTTCAATCATGATGATAATTATTATATTAATTTTATACATTCATTTTTCCAATAATACATCTCTATTACTGTTGTATCACATTTAATATATCATAATATGATCGACTGATAGAAAAAAATACATTCATCTACACGCAATATACATAGGTATTGTTGAGTACTTAATTCAAGGTCAGCGATATTCTCATATTACAATTGTAGAATATATTTCTACGTAACAAACTAAAATAATTGCAAAATTACACGCGAATACATTAAAAAATAAAAAAATAAAAACTTGTGAAATTTAACGACATTCATAAAAGCATAAATTTTTTTATCAAAAAAATTTTCTACGACACAAATTATATTATTATTTTAATGACACACGTGGAGTTAATTCAACATCGACAATGCGTGCATTAAAATAAAAATAAATAAAATATTCTATAATCAAAATAAAAAAATTAAACATAAGTAAAATTTTTCTTTGAAATAATATTAAATGAATAAATAAATAAACTATGATCATCAATAATATAATTATAAAAAGCTATTGAGAAGCTTCTTTGTATAAATTATTTCAATAAAAATCTTTAATGCTTAAATATCTGGCAGGTCAAAGACAAAGTGTGATTGTAGGTCATAAAGGGCCGCAACCTTCTATCGGTTGCTCATGTGATTGTTCCAATTCGAGTTATGATAGTGTATAGTAGTAGCGCAACCATTTGCTGTTCAGCTAGTTGATGATTAATATGTCGAGTAGAGAGAGAAATACAAATGGTTAACCGGGTAATCAGAAAAGTGGGCCTCCATAGATGTGACCTAGTCCAGAAGTTACCAGAATACAAATTGCTCATGCTTGTACATTAATCCATTGGTGTGTATAGTTTGAACTTAATATCAAAGCTCGTCAACGAATTATCTGCAAGTACAAATGCACGAAGCAAACACTTTGATAATAAGATATAGATAATTAATTAAATGATTTCAAAATTAATGAATAAATTAACACTGGTGTAGTTTCATTAAAAGTATACAATTAATTTCTTCAAACGAATTTTAATCGTCTCATGTTTATATTTAATATGTAATTAATTATTTCTTGTAGATAAATTAATTTATAATTTATCTATGGGACTTTGAGAATGTGTATTAGAGGGATTTATTGATGTAAATTGTTTTTAAAAAATAGTAGAGGTCCACGATGACCCAGTCACGTTCGGAGTAATTTAATTTAAATGAAATTTTTGGGTTTACAAAGCCTACAAAGAGGATATTAAAATTTATTCGCCGGAGGTGAGCGATTAGTTGATTTCTAACTGAATTATCTCTGCGTAAAATTACGAAATTATTCATCACAATTTTGATAATTTATAATAATAAAAAATACAAGTGTATTTATTTATTTTATATTTGAAATATATTTTATTCATGTTCAACAATTCGACAATTGCAACAGGAAATTAAATTTACATGAATTATATTATTTCATTTTAATATGAATAATTTTAAAAGGACAAATTTATCTGACGTACGTTGTCTACATTTATACGCACGTGAACAATTTAAGGGTCATGTATTTTAATCCACATATTTACTGGTATCACTTTACATAATGTCCACACAGGACATTTATGTTTAGTTAAATTTATCTTCATTGCACCACAAGCAAACACAAAGCCATTAT
The DNA here is from genome assembly GCA_030347285.1 of Microctonus hyperodae. NCBI lineage: Eukaryota > Metazoa > Arthropoda > Insecta > Hymenoptera > Braconidae > Microctonus > Microctonus hyperodae. The sequence goes on from JAQQBR010001834.1 coordinate 4,185,087, forward strand.
TCTAAAATAAAATTAAATAAATATTGATTGAAATAAATCCAATGATTATTCCCTTGACATTTCCAAACTTTCCAAATAAAAATAGTTTCTTCAAGCTACAACTTCCTGCATAAATAAAACAAACAAATAAAATAAATTCACAAATCAAAATATACTATTTCAATTAATTTATATTTATTTATAATGCGAAGATTAATTTTGAAAAAATATGACAAATGTGATTCAATTGTTCACTCAGTGAAAAATGAATAGAAATTTTTTAATACATCAAACGCCCACGTAATATCCCAGGATCAGGACATGCTATGGTGATTTTAACTGAAGGAGAATTGACGGAAAAAAGGGAAGAAATTTCACTAGATGTCGAGACATTGCGTCAGTTATGTGGGGGCGTTTAATACACATGAAATATAACATTCAATGGGGTATTCAAATTTATACATATATGTGTATATTATTCAACGTATGTGTATATATTTATATGTCAACAAAAGCGTGTGTATTGAGTAATAATCGATAAGATTGCGCTTGCTCAATTGGAGTTTTACTCCCCCACGCAGACTATTCCAACTGTCGGGGATGCTTCTGACGTTTTATATTTATTCACATTCGCTTTCGCATGTTCTCGTCAGTCGCGATGTAACCGTATCATGAAACGGCCCGGCGCGAAGCCAACCGGGAATATAACTTTGATGTTTGGCATACAGTTGACTATAATCTCATAATTAAATCTCCAAATTAAAATAGAAAAAATTAAATATCTCTCAACAAGTTTAATTAAAGCTTATTAAATCAACGGATAATTATTTAATATAATTAACGTTGAGGTGAGTATTATACTAATCT
>JAQQBR010001834.1:4186145-4200787 GCA_030347285.1 Microctonus hyperodae
TTTACTTGACTTATATAATCATTATGTATAGAATTAAAATAATAAAAAAAATAATATACATATTATAAATAATTCTTTTACGTTTATTCGATTGACGTAAAAAATTTTATTTTAAATAGAATAATACTCAATGTTAATTATTTGTTGTTGATAATAATAATTTTATCTTTTTTTTTTTTGCATCATTCTACGTAATATTGTTTAACATAAATATTCACAGTTGTATACGCAATACTGACGCCATTCAATTTAATGATTGCGAAAAGTCGTGCAAACGTACGTTTTATATACACCACGTGTCATAGACACCACATGGTCACTGTCAAACGCATATATCAACCAACATATACATTTAAAATATATAATACATACCAATAGCTATATCCATCTTATAAACAAACGTTTTTTACTTGTATAACTATTGGCATAATTATTCATAAACACGCAATAAATTATTTGTATAAAAATAATACCTTGAAATTCATAAATAATTTTATCAATCAATGTATATAATCAACACACCATTTTTTAATTTAATATTAATATTATTCACACGTTAGAAATTAAAATCAGTTTATTCATCTAATTATTATAAATTTAAATGAAATCTGTAATTGAGGAAGAAGTTATAAAAAATTAATTTATGGAAATTAACGGTCAAGTTGTGTATTAATTTTATAAAATGATCTCATAAACTTCCTCTCAATGATTTATGACAATTTAAATTATTTCTATATATACATCTGCGCTTCAGTCTTTAGATATGAATTCTGTACCAAAACCTACTGACGTAACAGAACGTTTATTTGTATTATTAAATAAGCGACTGGCAAATCTCCCATTTGTCGTCGGTGCTGTTGAATATCTTATCGTAAAGTTCAACAAATAAATAATTAGTATGTAATTATCAGAGTCACGTTGAATTGTAGTCAAGCGAATCGTCATTTATAGAGTGATGGAGAGTCAGGTGCTACCACAACAATCGTGTGAGAAGCAACAGGAGGAATTGGATGAGCCAATACAGTTGCCAATTATTAATTCTGTTAAATTCGAAGAGTACGAGAATATTTTATTGTTATATTTTTTCATTATGAAAAAATTTTATTTTGATGTATTGATAAATAATTTAATTATTCTATGTATTAGTTAATTTTATTTATTTAATGGGAGTTTATTGTTGATATTTTAATTGGATTTAATTTATAAATTTCCAGTGGACCATGCAAGGAGCCTTTATTGTCAAGTAAACGAAATTCATACAGAATGACACCAACTGGCAGTCGTTCGCGCACTGTTTCTGAATCACAAACAACAGCTAATGCAACAACACCATTGACAAATGATGACTGCTCTGAAGTGACAATAATTGACGAAAATTTAGAGGGTGGACGTTTGCCTGATGTCGTTGCTGAAAGTAGATTTTGTGCCAATGATGAACCATACGAGTCATATCTTGCCATTACCATTCAAGTATTTATTCCATTTCTCGTTGCGGGTCTTGGAATGGTTGGAGCTGGTCTAGTTCTTGATGTTGTCCAAGTACGTAAGCAAATAATAAATAACTCCATTGATATAATACAATAATAAATTTTGTCTTTTCAGCATTGGGAAGTCTTTGAGAAAGTTAATGAACTTATGATCCTCGTGCCGGCATTGTTGGGTTTGAAAGGAAATTTAGAGATGACTCTTGCTTCAAGATTATCAACTCAAGCAAATCTTGGCAACATGGACGCGCCTAAACAACAATGGTCAATGATCGTTGGTAATTTAGTATTAATTCAGGTAAAAATAAAATAGATTATTTTCTTAAATTAAAATTTTTTAATTTATCTCTCGTAATATTCCATGAATATTCTTATCATCAACCGTGACAATTTTATAATCCTACATGTTCTCTGATATATTTATTATCGTTTTCTCTCATTCAACACATTTACTAATCTAATAAAATCTTCGTTGATAAATATATACATAAGAATATTACATGAGACAATTAAAAAAAAAACACCATCGTAAAAAGTTTAATAATAAAAATTATTCTATTGTCTCTTTATTGTTTTTAGTGTCAAGCTATAGTTGTGGGTTTTCTCGGGTCTGTGGTGGCAATTGTGATGGGTGCATTTAGAAATGGTACTGTATCACTCGATCACACATATCTACTTTGTGCCAGCAGTTTAGTAACAGCTTCCCTGGCGTCATTTGTTCTCGGATTAATTACCGCTGGTGTAATTGTATTTTCACGTCACTGTCACATTAATCCTGACAATGTGGCAACGCCAATAGCCGCAAGTCTTGGTGATATCACATCACTTGCATTGCTCTCTTGGATATCAACAATACTTTATGAATCTATTGATAAACAAGACTGGTTAGCGCCACTTGTAATTGCATGTTATATTCTTGTAACGCCACTGTGGGTGTGGATTGCAAAACGTAATAAATATACAAATGACGTTCTTTATTCGGGTTGGACACCGGTAATGGTCGCCATGTTAATAAGCAGGTGAGAAATTAATTGGAAATAATAATTAAGTGTTCAAAAATGTTACAGAGAAATTTTTCGTTGTATGAAAAATATTTTATTTATGAATTTTTATTTATTTTTGCAGTTGTGGTGGATTAATTCTTGAATTTATGGTATCGCGATTTGAAAATTTAACAGTTTTTCAACCGGTTATTAATGGCGTGGGTGGAAATTTAGTTGCAGTACAAGCCAGCAGAATATCTACTGCATTACATAAACAAGCGGACCTCGGTACGCTGTTGATTCCACCTGGATTAACTCATCCAGTTATATTCATAACGCCAATAGCAAATTTTTTTGGCAAAGGTCATCATGCTAGAACAACACGTGTACTCATGTTAATGGTAATTCCCGGTCATATAATATTTATTTATATGATTAAATATATGAAAGATGGTGATACATCGTTGACACCATTATTTATTTTTGTTTATTTGTGCGCGGCGACACTTCAAGTTGCGGCATTACTTTATATTGCATATATTATGATTCATTGGATGTGGAAGAGAAAAATTGATCCGGATAATTCGGCTATTCCATATTTAACGTCAATGGGTGATTTATTAGGTATTAGTTTGCTTGCAATAGCTTTTCAATTTTTATATCTTGTTGGTGATCAGGATTATGATGGTGCCATTGAGCCTTAAACAAATAAAAAAAAATCTTTGCAACGCCAAAAAATGAAGTGAACTTCATAAATGCAAAAGAGGATTTTTTTTTTGATGATGCAAAAAAAAATTATATTTAAAGCGGGGGAATATAAATAATTCGAGTGGATTTATTATAATTCGGCTTATGAGGTCACTTCAATGTCCGACTATATTTGTTATTTATGTATAAAAATGGTTAGTTGAATGATATATGGCCGTAAATTAAATTAAATGTCAAGGATACGATCTTCCTGTGAATATCGATGTAATAATGTAGAAAAAGTAGAGTATTACTATTTTAAATATCATTAAAAAAATAATGATACCTAGCAAGAGCTTTTTTTAACAAAAAAAATAACACATGGAATTCATTGATTGAATTTATGGAATCGCGTGCATATTGTGTCTTTAAATAGTTGCCTTTGAAGATTAAAGGAATATAGAAAATGATCGAGGCCTTCTGATATTATATTATTTTGAATCTTGAAGCTCAGAGTATATTTTTTTTCTTTTATTTAAATTAATTACTGTGTCAAGGATTATGATAACTAATTTATAAACTTGATTTATTAGAGCAAGGTGAAAAAGAAGAGCAAGTAAACATTAAAATTTTCGGTATATTCATTCAACTAGGAAGTATTTATATTAATGATTTTTTTTTGTATTTTATGTCTGTGAATTTATCATTAGTAATAATTCAATGGCAGAGACCGCGCACTCAGGTCGTCTAGTACATATGTAGAAGCGTGAAAAAAAAATTTTTCTTTGCGCTTTCTTCCTTTAAATAACGTATGAAAATAGTTATATATAAATATATTCTTCTTAACCGACGACGAATCTCGAAATTTCAACGAGAAACGAAAAAATAATCAATGTATAGAACAAAACTATTTTTTAAGGTAAATGATTAAAATATTGTTATATAGTGCAATGTAAATATTATAAATAAATAGACGTATTAGACGTTAGGCTTCTTGTCAGGACTAATATTTAGTCCTGGAGAGCACGAAAAAATAAAGAAGAGAAGTATTAATTATTGATGAATTATTGAAAAAATATGTCTTGAGGAATTGATGTTGAAAATTTTTTTTTATGTATTCAGTATTAATTAAATTGCTTTGCTTCATTGGGGTGGATACGATAATATGAATGGAAATTATAAAATAACAAAAATCAATGGTGAATAGTTAATAATTAAATCTTGACGAATTTTAATTTGTTTGCACTTTTTTTTCAATTAATTCAATGCTCTAAAATTCAGCGTTAAATTATTGTATCAGAGTATGAATACATTTAAATAATAGGCGCATTTTTCTTCATCACCAATAATTATTATTTGAATTAAAATCGAAAAAATAATCAAAAAAAATCAGGAGGAAAAAATTTTCAATCAAATGAGAAAGTTGGTGAATATTCAGTTCTCTTTTGATAACAATGTGTAAAAAAAAAAATAAAAATAATTTTAAAACTACTGAATAAATAAATGAACAATTAATTTCATTGTGAAATAATTTGTCCTGCAAATTTTGAGCACTTGTTAAAGGATGTGTGTTATTAAGGATTTGAAGAAAGTTAAATATTATTATTTGTGTTATAACTTATAATGTTATTTTAATGCTTGAAAAATATAAATAGGCAACGAAGTACAAAAATATTAATGGAAGTTGCTGTGAGAAGTGTTGAAAAATGATAAAATAAATTATCAACTTTTGTTTTTCATAAGTGAATAATAATTATCTCCTCATATCTATCTACGAGGATATTTTAGTGTTATTCAGATAATTTTTCATATCTTTTTTTTTTTTATGTTCATTTTCTCGTACAATGAACAATGATCCTGCCAAACAATTCTATGTAACGATGCACTATGTATATTACATATTTATACAAGTAACTTATAATACTTACGGTAATCCAACGATACGTTATACATTAAATCTCATAAAATGCGCGACGTTGTTTTATTTATTTGCAAATAATTTTTGTTATTTTTTACTGACATCTGTCTGATAATTTTTAAAAATTTTTTACTGTAGCTTCGCTTCTTCTTTTACTTTCCAGTGTATGAGCTCCATACAAGCAACGGCATCCTCATTACTGTCGTGTCCACTAACTAGATACCAAAAAAAAAATTTCATTCATTTAACAAAAATAATCATTATCAATAATCTTCAACTCACCATCGTTCTGAATAATTTTCCGTAAATATTCCGAGCACAAATTTTTCAAAGCACGCTTTTGTGGATACCCATTTTTATGCGGAAATACATGGCTAGTGTCCACGACTGTATTATGAATTAATTTCAGTGCTTTAAAATCGCTTTCTAAACTGTGACCAACAAGAATCGTTTCATTTGAGAACATTGTTAATAAAGTCGCCTGTACATCTAGAATTGATGTTGTTACACCAGTCATATGATCTTCTGTAATCCCTGAGAACCTAAAAAAAAAATATATATATATATAACACATGAACTGATTAAAAGAAATAAATATACAAATAATTAATTGAAGAATGAAAAGCATAGGAAAATACCTTGTATTATAATCAATAATTTCATTCTCTGGTCGAACAAGTGTTTCATAAACAACTTTGCAGTCATCATTGATAACTGTCACTCGAGTTAATTCTAAACCTTGTGTTGTATAGCACATCTCACAATCGAGCGCAAACACTCCTTGGTCTGTAGCAGGAATATCTATAAATATCCAAATTAAAATTCGTTGAATAAAAATAATTGAATGATTAATTTTACATTATTCCTTTATCTTCATGTGAAATAAATAATTATTCATACCTTTAGGTAACGTCTGAACATAACCGCGGAGATTTTCTACATCAACATAATCCCAAACGTGATTTTTTGACTCACAACAACCACTAGCTGATCCATATTGTTGACAGCAACTGTATTTACCTTCACCACGAATGGTAAATTTTCGTCCCCAATGATAAATACAACTTCGTTGTTGTATAGCAACTCCAAATTTGTCAACCATGTAAGTTTGACCACAACGACTGCAGTAACGTTCATTAGGCACTTTCGATAATATTGATTGATTACGTGTATTAATTACATATACTTTTGCTCGACCCTGTAATAAATTTTCAAATAAAAATCTTCACAATGTTGATTTAAGAATGTTATATAATTATTGAATAATTCAATTTACCTTTGGTCCATCAGGATGAATTCGTGGAAAACCATTGTCTCTTAATTGTTGTTCAGTCATAATCCACTTTTTTAACATGCAATAAAGTGCAGGACCTTTAAAATTCGTAATTGCTTTTTTTGTTTTAACAACGCCCCATGAACCCTTTGTTTTTCCTGCGAGAATCGCATCATGCGATATCATTCCACTGCCAGAAGGTGCAACGATATTGCTTCCACCTCCACTATTACCTTGATCAACTTCTTTTCGCAATCTGTGCGCTGCAAGCATACACGAATTTTTATAAACCGGCAATGCTTTGCAACGCTCATGACACATGTGCTCTTCGCGCAATGCTCTTTGTGCCGCATCCTCAGCACTCGTATAAATTTGTATACAAATGTCGTGCATAAGATTAACGTAATATTGACGAACATTTATAGGAAACTTTTGGGTAGTGACGTGTAGTGGCTCCGGTCGCGACAATTGTGGAACCTTGAACAGAAATAAAGAACAAAGAAAAAAAAATAGAATGATGAAATTATTTATCGTATTTTTCTTTTTTTTTTCTAAATGCTTTTACATGTAAATATGTGAATGAATACACACGTGTGTATGTGTATTTTTTTTTTGCTTAGTAAGTGAAAATGTATTTCAAAACGTTGAGAAATATTGAATAGATAAATTGTGTAATGGATTTTTACTTACAACTTGTGGAATATGTGCAACGCGCGGACCACCTTTTGTTGTTTGTGCAACAGTTTTCAATTCTTGATGTGATTTTGTTGTTGATGTTGTTGCTGCTGCTGCTGCAGCTGCATTCTCCAAGACTTTTTTCTTCGTCATTTCGAGCGATCTTGCATAAGGAACTGGCGCAATTCTCATTCGACCTAAATATTCAATGCATTTATAATGATTAATTAATATTAATTAATATTTAGATATTGTGAAAATTTCATTGTAAAATATTGGCTTACCATTTCCGTTAACTTGTGAGTCGTTTGTTAATTTTATATTCTCTTGTGTTTTTAATTCTTTAGTGATGACTGGTGTTATATTTATGGAAGAATCTTTGTCTGTTATTGAATGAGATTTTGGAAGTGCTGTTGCTTTTTCTACAGCCTTTTCGGCTGCGGCTTCGCGCATTAATCGCCAACGTTCGTACATTCGTTGCTGTGGGTTTTGCAATCGTTTAGGTGGATTACTTGGGCCTAATGTACGCACAACTGAGTTTGCTGCTGATGGATGTGCCACGCGTTTTTTACCAGTTCCTTCAATTTCTTCAGTATCAAGTTTCGCAGGCTCGTGCTTAGTTGTTACGCCTTTTGGATGATCTGATACTTGATATTCCTAATGAAAAGTATTATTAATTTTATTTATTTTTTTTTTCTATATAAAATATTTCTCAATTTACCTGGAAAATTTTGAGACATTCCTCTTCAACATCGTGATCAGAATCTGAACTTTGTAAGAGTTCCTCGTTGAAAAAATTATTTTCAAGCACTCCATTTGAATAATCATCGTGTTCAGATTCACTTTTAGAAGTCGTAGTTTTTTCTCGAGATTTTATTGTTTTATGACTTGAATACGAGTGTGAATCACTTTTCGTGCTTTTACTTGATAATTTTTTATCTGACTTTGATTTGGAAGACGCGTGTTTGTCATGTCGACTACTACTACTACTAGAACTACTAATCGATTTATGCGTTTTATCATTATTTTCATTGGTACTAGAATTTTTATCACGAGATGATCTCGATTTGTCTTTGTTACTGTGAGATGAACTATCTTTATTCTTATTCCTATGACTGGTACTTTTTCCACTGTGTTTACTCGATGTAGATGATCGACGCTTATCATTTGAACTTGAATTATGTTTACCATCATCTTTTTTATCCCGTGAATGTTCGCGTTTATCTCTATCACGACTTTTACTACTGCTGCTGCCGCTCGTGCTGCTCTTATGTTCTCTCTTACTTCGCTCCGATTTACTTTTACTCGATTTACTTTTTTCATTCGATTTATGTGACTCTAAATTAATTCGTTTCAATTCATCTCCACTACTGGCCGTATCTGCTTTATTATTGGTACTACTATTATTACTATCATATGATTTAATATCCCTAGTTTTATTCTCTTTTTCCTCCAAATGCCTTCTTGAATTATTACCATCACTTTCACTGTGCATTTTTTGTACTTCTTTGGTTGAATCCATTTCATTCATTATTTCATCATCGTCATCGTCAGAAAATTTCGCTTCAACATCAGATAAATCCCGAGAGGAATCATTATTAATATGATTTGTTTTTTTTTTCGTATCAGCAATTAATATATCATCCAACATATTAAATTCAGGTTGAAATTCATTTAATATCGTCTCGTCCAATTGTTGGACCGATTGTAATGGTGGTTTAATCATTTTCGGAACATATTCTTCACGTCGTTTTTTAGCTTTAGGATAATACGCTTCCTTCCGTGATTTTGACGATAAATAATCACTTGAATTACTGTCATCATATGAATTTAATGGAAAACAATCGGATTTTGCTGTTGGTACATAGTTTAAAACAGCATCTTTATCAATAGAATTAATTATAGCTGTTGGTTTATATGTTATTTCTGATGGTCGAGTTTTAATTGATTCAGGTAAACAACTCAACCATGGCTTCACTGTATCATCAGTTTTTCTTTTAACAGCAACTCCACTTTCTCTCGTGGGATTATAAACAGGCACGGCAATATGACGTTTTTTTAATTCTGCTATTGGTGTTGGATTATAAACACATGGAGGTTTGGATATTGATTGTGGTACACCAATGTGTCGACCTATTGTTGGTGTTAATGTTGGTTTAAGTCCTTCAACAACTTTTGATACAATATTTTCAGATACTTTTTCTTTGTCGGTTACGCTTTGATCGGCAAGCACTTTATTTACGGCATCAGATACTAATTGTTGTATCATCTCAGGATTATGTGATGTGACAGAAGTTTTCGTGGTGTTAATGATATTGGCGGTGGCTCTCCCTCTTTGATTTTTCTCATTTGATGATATACGAGAATCCGTTGACAACGAAGTTGTCGCCGTTGAATTTGAGACATCTTCTAAAAACAATGTTCATTTGATTAATTAATAAATAACTTTGAAATTAATGTAGGTATATTTGATTAAATAATTGTATTTTTATGAAATCAGATGACGATTACTCACCTTTTCGTAAATGCTTGAAATGACAGTAGGGTCTGTCACAGGAACCGTTCTCATAAAACGGACAAACAATTGTTTTAAAATAACCGGTCGATGGAAGCATTACTAGTTCATCTCAATTTTTTTCTATCCATTACATTATTTGTAAAAAGCTATTTTTAATGTCAGTAATAATAGACGCGTCGATTTTTTTATACAACTGAGAATAGATGGTGGTGTGTAAATTTTGAGGTTAAACGTTAAATGTGTTGATGCATTGAACTCTGTTTCTGCTTCTAATACATATATACAATCATTACTACTAATTTCTATTAAAAATAAAAGTGTTACTAAATGACACCATCAGCGGCGCTAGTGTTAAACAAAATGGCTGCGACGGAAATTTTTTTTTTTTATTGAAAAATTTTCTCACACCACAATTTAATCTCAAGATTCTGTAATTTAATATTATTTATATTTTTTGTACAGTGTAAAATTGTATGATAAAAATTTTTTGGTGATTATTTATTAATAACATATCAAATATTTCAAGTATTAAATATTTTATTATGAGAATCGCGCACTTTTTCAAATAGAAAAGATGGCTGCCGTAAAAGTTGCAATGCATGATGGGCACGCACTGCGTCGGCGTGAATATCGTCCGACGCCATTGCTTTTGGCGCGTTTTTCATTGTTAATAGTATTTTGATAGTGGTTGGTGGTTTGTGAGTGATATTTCGGTGAATTTTTTGGTTTATTAACTTAATTGTGCAGTGACAATGGTCATTAGTGAACAATATCAGTGAATAATAAGTCGTGTAATGCATTGACAAACTCCGAATTCTCAAATCTTTGTCATTCACTACCAAAATTATGACGTCAACTTGGGCAAATGCTGGCGGCGTTTTTACTCATTTCCTCAGTGATAAAAGTGAGTTTAATTATTTAACAATAATAAATTATTCCACTTTAATTTATTATAAATTATATTCATACATGACGACAGATCATGCTTGCATAATAACAATTAATACCAGGAATTATTGTGAATTAAAATATAAAAAATAATTTTCATTATATTTGTTAACGAATTTATTGCAAAAAGCTGCCAATATTGTTTTTAACAATATTGATCATCTGTTAGATCATTGCTATCATGCGTTTTTTTTTTAGCTTTCAAGCAATTGATAATTTTTTTTCATTAGGCGTAATACAATTTTCTACATCCAAAATTTCGTACAAATTGGCTTTTTTTTTATTCTACTCCATCATCTCACTTTGTTCTTTGTTTGTTTTTAATTTGTTCAAATTGATAAAAGGTAGTTTCACTTCCTTTAACAATATTGAACAATTACATTTACATATACATATATATTTAAATATATTATAACACAATAATACAAAACAACAAGCGTTTCAGTTGCTATAATCAATTGACTTGATATTTAAATACAACAACTTACGATTTTTAATTTAACATAATTCAACGTTTTGCTTTGATTTAAATATACAATAGGCTAATTAATCTTATTGATAATGTATATTCGTAATGGAAAAATTGTCTAGTTCTCTTTTTTTTTTCTCTCTCTATTTTTGATAATACGAAAGGTACAAAAGATTTTTTTTTTTTTGAGTAATTATTTCTTCTATTTCATCACTCATTTTTTGTTTGTTGTAAATTATTCACTAGTGATTCACTTCGTTGTGCGTCTTCGTTATCTTCTTGAGTCGTTGCATGAGGTAATTCTGCTTTTGTTGCTAGATTTAGGACGTGGATCCACCTATTTAATAAAAAAAAAACAAAACAAAACCATAAATACTAATCATGAATGTAAATTTATGTAGAAATCATTTCTGAATGGCAATCAATTATTTATTACCGTTCTTTATGCTCATGCGAGAAAGCTTGGAGATAATAAGATTTTCTGGAATGATGAATTTTAAATGTTCCTTTTCGATCTCGTGAATTTAACGGATCTTCATCGGGTAAATCCATACCCTCAGTTAATGTATATCCAGGCATTGGTGTTGCAGTTAATGCCAAATTTTCAGAGTCAGATTTGAATGTATAGAGAACAAAATCAGTGTGTAATGCAAACCATCGACGTGTCCAAGGTTTACTTGCTTGTGTTTTTAGCAGTAAATAACCTGATAAAACACTAGGTGCATTGGCAGATACTTGAAGAAGACTTTGGACTGGTCCAGGTGGAGATGTCGGGGATTTACTTGTTGGTTGTGTTAATGCAGCATAACATAAACGACAAACTCTCATATTTTTATTGTCTTCAAAGATTAATTTTTGGTTTGAGCATTTACTGCAAACAACCTGAAATAATAAATAGATAAATAAAATATAAATTAATTTGAGTTGAAAATAAAGAGATAAATAAATGAATGAATGAATATTAATTGGAGAAATTTTACTTACAATTCCACAAGCTCGGCAATTATGTTTTCTCTTCATAACTGAAAATATTGCCTCACATACCATACATCTAGTTACATCATCTGCTTTAACTAATTCTTTTTTAGTACTTCCTGTTTTTAAACTTGCTTTTCTCCTCATTATTTCTTGCATTGTTTGTATCAGTGCATCAATCCATGCAGCTTTTTCCGCTGGTGAATGCGTATATAATTCAACATTTTTATTTGGGTCACGTAGATAAAATGTATTGGCCGTTTCTAAATTGTCACCTTCAATTATTTCCAAATTTTCAATGAGAAATTTCGCCCTCAAACGATACAATGGTCCGGGTATCAGTCTTATTGAACACAGCAATAATATATCGCTAAATAAAAATAAGTATCGATCTTGATGATCTCCACTTCGGGCTGAAATTTTAACTATACGACCTTCTTTTATAAGTTCACGTGTCGCACTGACTAGATCCATGGCATCATAAATACTTTCTTGGATTTCTAATAATTTTTTAAATTTATCAATTTTCTTCATTTCCTCATTGCTATGATTAGCCGCAGTTGATACTAATTCCAATGCTTTTTTTGTATCCTCAAAATCTGGATTGTCATCATTTAAATTTTTTAAATAATCTTTCAATAACAATTCATAACGTGGCAATCTTTGAATTGGACTTAACATATGATGTGTAAGAGTTAATTTACCACATTGATCTAATTTTTGTATTTCATTTAGTATTGAAGCAAATTTTGGTATTTTTTGTTGCAATGTATTTATTAAATTCATTGCATAATCAAAATTTTTAACATATTCTGTATACATTTTTAAAAATGGTGCAAAATTTTTCATTACATCGCCAATTCTCGGATTTGTATCCCACATTTTCATTCGTTCTTCCAATTGAGGCAACAGGAAGTCATTGTGAAATTTATAAATGGACTTTATATTTGAGAACATGTGTTGTACTGTCTCGGGCGGAAACATTGGATGAGCACGATTTTCTTGATCGACTCTAAATTGAAATATTTGATCAATTAAATGTAATATATTTACATAAGTCTTTTCAGTTGCCAATAATTCATCTGCAATATTTTGTGCTTTCTTTCGTTTAATATCATTTGTATCTTTTGATATTATTGTCTTTTGTTCAGACAACGATGTACCTTCCTCTTGTTTTGGTGCTATTGTAAATTCAGTCTCGCAATTAGAACGTGTTTCATCTGATTCTTCCTCACTTTCTGATTCGCTTACTGCATAAGAATTTAATGGATACTGATGCGAACTCCTTTTTGCTGCAGCATACCTGCAAAAAAGAAAAACAATTATAAATATACAAATTAATTTTTTATTCTTACAATAAAAATTAAATTGATAAAGAAAAATAAATTAATTTTCTTATAGTGATGATTAATTATTATATTCATCAAGGTTTTATGAATCAACTCAGTAATTCCAAGTCATTTCCGAGGCGTGCATAAACACTTTTAATATTGATAAATATTATCGACCACATGTCGAATTAACTGATAAACTAGTGTTTGTAGTTGAGCTATTAATACACACCTAGAAATTCCTAAGAACATTTTTTTTTATCATAGAAAAAAAAATTATCATGTCTATGATAATCCACAGCTCATCAATTTAATAAATCTCAAGTGATTATAATTGACTTTAAATCCATTTTCATCTGCAGATCATTTTTTTATTCAAACAATTCCCAGAAAATTTATATACTTTAATTGCGACATATAATATGATACTACAGATTATCCTTATCATTATTGATAATTTTTCACTGAAAGATTATTTTGCATCGTGATAGTATTAATAATAATTGTTCAAACAGAGAAAAAAAAATTATCATTACATATTTATTCAAAGAATATATGAACAATTAATATGGAAAAATAAATTGAGAAATTCTTTTAGCTTGTTAAAATAAAAAAATAAAATTCTGCTCGAGTATAGAATTACCAGATCATTTATCATGTACGTTATCATTTCATTTAATTTACACTCACATATAAATAATAAATATACTGATGATAATGACAATGATATTTACCTGCTGCTTCTGTATTCTATAACACTGTGAGTCATTTGAACAATTGACGTGGATGTTTCTTCAATTCTTTTACTAATATTTGTACATTGATCTGATGATTGAGTTGTTGCTGACACAACAAATGGTTGAAACCTTTGAAATCCACCAAAGCTTGAAATCCTATGAAATGAATGATTTGTATATTTTTGTTGATCTTCTTCATTATCATCTTGTTGCTGCTGTTGTTGTTGTTGTTGATCATCATTAATAACTGCTGAATCTGAATCTTGTGAATTACCATCCTCACTAGTTGCACTTTGTATCTCCAATGATTGTGAATTTCTCGAGCTATTATTATTATTCCCCTTTGTAAATTCATCTAGTGTTGTTATTTCATCATTATCAGTTACTTCTAAATCAGTATAAAATGTACTAGTTGATGTACTAGACATTTTTGAACTGAACATTTTTAATGAATCACCTTTATGAAAACTATCAAATGGCTCAGGTAATAATCGAGCCATCCAGGACGATATATCCTTCAACTGACCTCGCTGCATCCTTAAAAAAAAATTATAAATCATTAAAAATAATTTATTTTCAACTCATAAATAATTATTCCGAGATAAAAATAATAATATAGTGTTAATAAATATACAAAAAAAAAT
>JAQQBR010001834.1:4214767-4227097 GCA_030347285.1 Microctonus hyperodae
TTTATTTTTTATTTTTTATAGTAATGGTGGTGACGAAGTAAATAAGTGAGCTTTTTTCCAAACATTGAAGGGGGACCCACTCTGTCGCTTTTCCGTGCTCTTGGAAACCGCAAGATATTATTGATTTTTATACATGCCTCGCAGAATGTGGGTGGACGGTAGTTTTGTGCGTAAGGGGGTTACGTATATGTTATGTGGAAGTGTGCGTAAGAGAAAAGGAGGGTGGTATAAACTGAGTTGAGTGGAGTGTTGGCCTGAGAGGGTGTGTGAGATCGGGGTGAGGTGAAAGGGGGGATGAAAAAAGAAAAAAAAAGAAAAAGGAGATCGTCATTTGCTCGTTGGTCGTTAGAGTCGCGACGAAAATCTTTTGCCTTCGGGCTCACATCTTATATTTTCTTTTTGTTCCATTTTCTTTCTCAATTCGCCTCATTTTTCTTTTTTAGACTGATGAAAAAAATATATACACACTAGTATGTATGTATATCCGTGTAGTTATATGAGACGACGCTAAATCGATCGCAATGAAATTCTCCCTTGCGAATTATTAAGAACTTGAAGCTCTCTCTTTTGCACAACCTCCTTCACCGCTTAGAGGGATTTTATTGGTTATTTTTGTGAACACGCGATTGAAGTTTTTTTTTTTTTCTACAAGTATTAGAGAGGAGGAATAAAAGAAAATGATAAATAAATTAAAAATAAAAATCTCGTTTGTTAAATATTTAATGTCATGATTTTTAAATGAAACGTATATACTTTTTTTTTTCTTTGTGATTAATTTTGAATTATAAAATAATTTACTGTATCAATATACTTGTTGTTTGATGATAATGTTTCAATTTTCAATCCCCAATTTAAAAGTGAGCCGCCCCTTGGGATCAATTTTCACCAGTGAAAAAAGAACGAGACACGCGCGCGCGAAATTTGTCACTTAAAAACTGTTTGCACTCCCATTTGTACACACATCTATACGTATATAACATAAATATATGGCACGCGGTTAACTTGGGGTTGTTGATGGTGTCCCGCGTCACTGAAAAAATAAAAAAAAATGAACTGACACCCTCTGACACCAGTTTAAAAACGAAAGGTCCTTGGGGTTTTGCCCTAAGGGGATGTTTTAACGTGGGTGAGACTGTTTGCGTATATAAACCCATGGAATTAAAGCCTGAAATTTCGATTGTACTTTATATGTGAAATTCAATACGTTTGTATGAAAACAAATGTTATTTATGTCCCTCAATTAGTTGAATTACAAAAAATATCATATGCGAATAATGAAAAATAAATAAACAAATAATGGAAATAAAATTAAATTAAAAATAAACATAAACAATACCAACAAAATTATTTATATGGTAATCAATTTTATTGACAAATTATAATAATAAAAATAATAATAAAATTATTAGATTTTTGAGATGTGTTTCTTTTTACATAAAATAAAATAAATAAATTAATAAATTATTTTTTAAATAAATTTTTGACTACAATGTTGGACTAGCTTAATTAAGAATTTTTATAAATTCATATTTGTATAAACAATGACTAGTTGTGTATATAAGTATTTCGATTAAATTATCGAATGGTTTTTCATTTTTTAAAATTCGTTTTGTTAATTTTTTTTTTTGCTTTGTATAACTTCGTAATTTTGCACATAATTGTATATAAAATCGCATTTGTCACTAGTTGACAAATAATAAAAATGATAATACGTGCTTCACACTTATACAAGATTAATATGTATAATTATAATACAAATTCGAGCTCCGTTTTGTCGTGCGTGACGACATTTATATAACGATCATATAACACCCCTAAAATTAACCCTTACAATTTATTTAATCACTTAATTATATATAATTCAATCAATAAATAGTTATACCACTGATTATTGTAAATTAGTGCTCTTAATCTCTCTTTGATTTATAATGGAGTAAAATTTGATTTTGCGCTCAATTTATTTGTTTACAAAGGCAATACAAGCGTCAGGTATTTTTTTTTCATTATAAATGTACGTAATTTTTTTTTTTGTCATGCGCTGAAAATCCCTTTGCTAAAATTAATCAACTGATAAAGTATATAATAAAATTATATTGATTAAAATTTCTTGTCCTATTTTCTTTTTTCTGTCATTTTTTTTATTCATTTTTTATGCTTCATCTGTGATTTATAATCCAGTATATATTTGGAATATAATTTTATCGGAGGGTGATGATGATCAGGCGCATGAAAAAAAAAAAAAAATGGACACTGACATCACGGTGTATACACGCGTTCGCATTTATATATTATTATATAACCACGAAAATATCGGTATAACAATTAAAATACATACATATACACACATGTGCATTACACACGATTCTTTCAAATAATAATTTTTTTTTTCTTTCTATTTCTATTATTCCCCAAAACTAGAAACCATTAAACGCGGACAAAAGATTTTGTTTCGATCGTTTCGCCTCACGACGCAATTAAAAACGGTTATGGCCATTTGCATCCGACGCGTTTTGCATGTCATTGTGTCTTGTAACTGTATGGCAATATGTAACAAAGACTCACAGAGCTAACCTTTACATTCTATGCATTTTTCCCTAAAAATTCCCCTCTCTTGAGTATATACATATACCCAAGGTCACGGAACCTGACCTCTTGCCGATCTCTCTTGCCCAGTCTCTCGCGTGCGATGAAAAAAAAAAATTGGGGGGTGGCAAGATGCAGATATTTTTCCTATACGCCCCACAATATTTCCTGAAAAATCCATTTCGATTTCTCCCCGCATCTTTCCATCATTCTCTTCCACCCCTCTTTTTTTTTTTTTTTTTCATCATTCTCGCTCTATCAGTCGAAATGTAATTTTTTTTTCTCGCATAAACTTTCTCTGAATTTTCGTTCTTTACAACTATATTCGTATCTATGTATAATATATATATATGAATGTATTTCTTTTACTCTCGTTTTCATTCAATAGACGCGTAATGGCCGATAACTTCCTCCCCTAAAATATGTTAATGCATGCGCGCGCGCATACTAATTCATTCGAATTTTTGGAAATTCTCGGGGTGCATACAACACGATGATTCACGCTCGGCTCGTGTTTCTATAATGTACATACAGGGGATGATGATCATGATAATGATGGCGATATGGATTGTCTGTAAATGCGACAGAGAGAAAAATCGAATAAACAGATGAAAAAAAAAATATATATATATGTATTTATCAACATGTATATGTGTGTAGGATGTGGGAGCTAAATTTTTATGGGCTTCTAGACAATAAGCCCGGTTACGTTTCACCCTTGGGAAATAGACTGCACTCTTATATTTTTCCTTTTTCTATCTTCTAAAATATGCATTATTGTTTAATTTATATATGTACACAATCGGTGGTATAAATATATTTTTTTATATTTAACATTGATGTTAAATAACAGCAGTGAAAAAAAGCTTTAGATTACTGAACAATACGTTAGGAAGAAAACAAATATATAGTTGTAATTGAGGTGGGTGGTTGGGGGCTTTGGGTTAGAGAAATAAAAAATAAATAAATAAAATAAAATAAAAATACTTATATTTGCGTGACTAGGTTTAGCCGAGCGTGACCAATGAGGGATTGTGGACTATCGAAAAATATTGAGAAAAAAAAAATTTGTATAAAAAAAAATATATATATATAATAGGGGACAATTTTAATACATTTATAAATGCTCTGTCCTTTACCTATTTCTGTCTCGCTAATAGTCGTCATTTTGTTTAGTAGTGAATGCCTGATATTTTTGCATGGTATGAGAGTAAGGGGGTGAAGTGCGTGGGCGTGTACATCGGGCGGAAGCATGTCGTGCCAGTGTCCCTCTCATTCCCAACTCTCCCCCACTTTAATTCTTTATATGTCTGTTTTCCTCAAACTCAGGTCTCGTCTCCGTGGGACTGACCGGTGCACCCTTAATTTTTATGTATACGCGGTTTTTAGTTGCGCGCGCGACATGACGTTCTGTTGGGTTAGTCTAGGCCGGCTGCGTTTTTCAACTTTATAACTGACGAGACGGACATGATGTTGGTCATTGCGAGCACAGCTGTCTAATTTCCAATGACCTTGCTCGAAATGTTTACTCAAGCGATCCTGCAAACAAATTGACGTGCGCGGCCGATTGCTGGTTTTTTTTTCTGCGATATTTTATTGAAAATATTTCTCATGATGAATTGAATTATTTGGATTTATTATATCTTTGTGTTGTTTATTGTTGTAATTGAGAAGAAAAAAAATTAGAATATATTTATAAAAGATTTTCTTTTTTCTTCTAGAGTTTTCAGACACATTTTTTTGATTTTCTGTTTTCCCAGAGATGCAAGGCACGGTGCATAAACAGTTATTATTTATTTATTTATTTATTTTTTTGTTTCATTTTAAGATATTGTAAATAACAATGTAATTTTTTTTTCACACGTATTTGAATTTTCTTACTGTATAAGACTAGAATTTGACAGTATATGTTTGACTAGATTTTTTTATCTTTTTGTATAAATTTAATTCCTGAATTTTGGAGATTTGATCAAAATGATGCTCAACCTATTTTTTTTTTATACACATTTGATTATATATTCGCTTTTATTTTATTCTTAGCTTTTTTTCGCATCGTTTTTTTTTATTTTTATATTTAACATATTTAAAAATTTTATTATAATGCGTTGGCTGTGTATATACGATTGTACTTTTTGTTACGGGTTATACTGTCTTTACCCTGAGTTTAGTTTTATTTTGTTTATCGTTATAGTGTTATCCACTTATTTTTCACGTATGTCATACATATCATCATCGGCAATTGTTAATAAAAAAAAAACAATAAAATTAAACGCATTATTCTAGGCTGTCTGCGAGAAATTAAAAAAAAAATCCCTGTTTTATCTTTATCGTTAAATTATTTATCAATAGTGCTGAACACAATTCCTGACACAGTCTGCATTTAAAATAGGAACTTTGTCGATCACCTAATCAATATTCGGATAGTTACTAATTAATATTTACAATATAACATCGCGTTTAGAATATACTTATAACAACGAGGCTTTTAAATGCATGACTAAAATGTCTAAGAATTTTTTTAGCACTATTTTTATGGTAAATAATATTTATCATAATAAATTTGATGATAAAAATTATTTATCATGTAAAAAAAAAACAAAGAGACATACAGATCAACATTTGATCAAATTAAATAAATCCCAGCAGTGAATATAAAAATTTTACATTTCTTAAAAAAATATTTTTTACTTTGATCTTTGGTCGTTATTATTATCCTGTATATGCGTACGTGGTGGGGGAATGGTAATTGATTAAAAATAAAGGAGTAAATTTAGGCAGGACTGAGAGTAAAGGAAGCCGAAAGTACACTAGTGACACGTGCACGTACTGGGAGATAGACTAGAGCGGGCGCAAAACGTCTTTCCGGCCCGTATTCATCACCACTGACACCACAATCCTGTTCTTCAATAATAAATGGTTGCATCACAGTGGCATCTGGATTAGAATTCATGTCTTGAGGCATTGCATAGCTTGCAGGTACTTTGTGCTTGTTCGCTACATCCCGTAAAGTTTTACTAAGTTCATCGATAACGCAATCCGTCGGATCGCCAAGAGTTTTATGATCTTTTTTTACATGCTTCTTTATTCTATTTAAATTGGCAGTAACAAAACTACATTGAGCACATTTATAGGCGCCTTGTGGTGTTACCTGAACAGCTGCAGGTTCATCACGTTTATTTTTGTTGTTGTCCAAATTTGCTTGGATTGGCGGACTTATTTGACGACGTTCATCTTTACCCTCGGATTCTTTTTGTTCAAATATCTCGACTCTCTCTTGATTCCCTTCTAATGGTGGATTGATCGCAGATGATTGAAATTGAGAAAGCATACCCGAGAACTGATGGCGTGACAATAGATGATGATGTAGCAGTTCTGGTTGTGGAAATGTTTGTGAACAGATGGGACACTGTAAGGTATTCTCTATATTCAAATTTTCGGGATTATTTGTGTGCGATCTTTCGTGCAAAAATAAAAATGGCAATACTGTTGTGGTAAAATTACAATAAGAACATCGATAATTTTTCGCTTGTTGATCTTCTGTTCCACCAAAGAGAGTTGTCAGTACCTGATTTCCAAGACCTGAATATTCATTAGTTTTAGGTGGAATTTGAGATGCTTCAAAACCATTTGGAATTTTTAAATTTGGATTTTGTTGACTTGTACGACTGGAAGAACTGCTAGATCGACTTTTTGGTGTGTTTTGATATTGTTGCTCTAATTCACGCCATTTTTCAACTCCTGCCTCGGCATGATCGCTGAATAAATGTGCTTTCAACCATTTTATACTCCGAAATCTTCGAGTACACATGGGACAAACTTCGGTAAAATGGGTAAAATAACGATTACTTAAATCCCCCAATTGTTCTGGTTTCAATGTAGTATCATCCGGATTAGATGAATCGAAGCTGCCTTCAGGTTTACTAGTCGGTGCTGTTCCTTCATCAATAATTCCATGTGTATTATGTTTGTGAACTCGCAGGAAGTATTTACTGCATAGTTCTTTGTTACAAATGTTACATATAACTCCACCAATTTGCGAACCATTTTCTATTTCAATTCCGTGCATTCTTTGCATATGAGTTTTCATAAAATATTTATTACAAAGCTCTTTATTGCATATTTCACAGTAACTTGATGTAGGTGTGATTGAAGCAATTTTTTTATCAGGTGGTGGTGGAATGGGCGGCGCAGGTGGCGGCGCGGCAGGAGGTGTAGCGACTTGGAAAATTTTCGGTGGATTGTTTAACGCAGGAGAAGTTTGTTGATGTTCTTCTGCAATATGTTGTCTCAGTGCGTCTTGGCTTCGATAATCTTTTTCACACAGAGTGCAAAATGTTGATTGAGCAGTGTTCAAGGGATATTCTACAATTTGAGAGGGTGATGAGACTTCTTCTGTAATATTTGTTCCGTGTTCTAAACTCATGTGTGTTTTGAGAGCCAATTTATTTTCACATTCACGTCCACAAATTCCACAAATTGAAATTTTACTAGAGTCTAAACCATTCAATTGTAGAATCATTGTTTGTAATTTTTGAAGGTCCTCAGAAATTGAATCTGTACGCTCTTCATCGATATCTTGTATTGGCGATTTTAATTCTTCACTCTCATGCATTTTTGCTCTATGTGCTTGATAAAGTTCTATTGTTTGAAATCTAAGATTACAGGGTTTACATTCAAACTCCTCATAATTATCATTAGATTCTGAACCAGGTGTATTTTCTGTAACTATCAAATTCAACGGGCTTGTTTGAATTTGATGCCATGTGGTACCAGTTCCTGAATTGGTTGGTGATTTTTCACAGTCTTGAATAATAATCCCGTGCCGCTTCAATTTGTGAGTTCGTAAAAAATATTTATTGCAATATTCCTTGCAACAAATTTCACAAAAAGCATCTGGATTTATCACTCCGAGTCTACGTAATCCGTCATGATTGAAACCAAATTCACGAGCTTGTTGACTAGATTGCGGTGAGAGATGTCTCGGTGCTGGCATAAATTTAGTGTCCTCCTGTTCAATTCCATAGTCATGCTTGAATAAAGATTCCATAGTGCTGGGACTGCTTCGCGATACTTCTCTTTCATCATCGCCAAGAACTGTCGCCGGTAATGATTGTGAGTCTGCTTGATCGGATAATTCAACATGAATCTTTTGTTTGTGTTTACGAAGTGAATCATCATTCTTGAAGCGTTTTTGGCAAATGTCACACGGAATTGTTGGAGTTTGTGGGCCTGGAGTCGGTGTGGGCACTTCTAGCCTTGGTTGCTGTTGCGTTTGGTGTTCTACAATGATATTACCAGATGGAAAAGGTATATTTGAAAAATTCGATCCATTGTAGTCACTCGTACCACTTTGCGTTATCGGCGTATCGACATAAATACCGTGTTTATTGGCTTTGTGCGTTTTAAGGAAGTACTTATTGCAAAATTCTTTATTACAGAGATCGCAGTAAGCATCAGGATTAAATATCCGAATGGGTGCTGGACCAACGGGTACCCGTGCAAGTGGATTCGAGTCACCGAGCGAGAATGCTGGTAGCGGAAGGTATTGGGCAAGAGCTCCAGGAAATGGAATATTGGGTAAGTGATTAGTTAATGATGTTACGGCATGTTGATTTGACCATTCAGATTCTTGAGATTGCAATTGAACTTGCCCATGATTGGATAACCACGAGGTCGCGAAATTTTTAATTCCAAGACCCGAAAGATTTACCGGATTTTCCGGTTCTTCTTGTTGCTCAAGTTTTACACGTACTTGAGTATGCAATATTGGACTAAAATTTATCGATTGATTATTCGCGCCATGCTCTTGCTCTAAATGACGCGCTAATGTATTTTTATCGTCATACAAACGATCACAAAATTGACAACGAAATTCCGTATTTAAATTTTCGTCTTTCGTCGACTCTGCTGAATCTCGAAGTAACGTCTTACCTTTCTCCTTCATGTCATCTTCCAATCTCGTAACATTATCATTCGTCTCAACTCTGTCTCGTGCTTCGTCATCCTCTTCGTTGTCCTCATCGGATTCACCTCGTTCGTCTGTTGTCATCAATGACACTGGAAAACGTACTGGTGTTGTTTGTTTGCGACGCTTTTTTGGACTGCTGACGTCGGCATCATCACGATTTCGTTTTCGTATGTCTTGACGTTCATCGCCACCACTTGAACATTCGCTGTCTAATTCATTTAACGGTGACACCAACATTGTCTCATGGGCCACTGTTGATGCCATAGTTTGATTTATTTAATTAGATGATGGCGCCGCTGTTTTTGGTGTGGCACCACCTTCACTTTAATATTGTTCCTGCTGTAAACAAAACACAAAACAATATGATCAATTGAAAATAATTGATGGGAATTATTTGAAATTACTGAAAGTTTGATAAATTGTTTTACTCGCAATGAATTTGTGTTTCCGAGTATTTCTGTATTATTATTATATTATTTTAATGAATTTAGATGAAATGAGTTTTCATTGAATCGATAAAGATGAGGGTTGTTGGTACATATACAAGAAGAACTCTGAGACTAATGCACATGACGGCATTAATTTGAAATGTTATAATGATTTTGCTAGATGGAAAAATTGACGCTTCATATGTGGGGATAACTAACGTGTATTCTTAGCCAAGCGATGGCTTGTATATACTGGAATGAAAGAAAGTACAGAGGGGTAAGATTGAGAGAAGTATCTATAGGGGGTTTTGGTACGAATGAAGAAAAGAAAAACGAAAGTTGTCAGGACATAGTTCGAATGCGAGACACCCTCTGTCGTTTTTCGATGGACATGCGGTCGAGAAACTGGGGGTGGAGAATGGTGGTAAGAAGGACAGCGGGGGGATACACATGACTCATGTATACGCCCTCGCTTTTGGGGATAAATTCGGGAAACTCGTGGATTGTATTCTCGCGTTTAGGAAATGCTTTCCAAAAACCGGACCTATTTCATTCCCATCATCACATTGTCTGGTTTATAAATTAAATTCTAATCGATTTTTCCAAATACCAAATGTTATTTTATTTTCAACTCCCAGATGTATTATACAACGATCAATTTATATAATTTCAATTTAAAAGCAAAAATTTTTTTATTCTTTTTAACGTTTTTAAAATAACTGTCATATCATTTTTTTTAATTGGAAAAAATTTCATTTCATCATTTTTATGGTTGTAATTATCTCAACGTATCTCCACGAATTTATTGTACATGATTGTGACAACTGCGAGATAATTAAGATGAAATGTATTTTTGTATTATTAACTCGATATAAAAAAATATACGATTATACACTGTCACTTCCCGGCACGTGGGAAAGGATGAATGAAGGACGTATAGACATACGGGTGTACTCGATGGCACCCCTACAGAATTAAGCACCCCGCTATGTCACCGCAATTAGATGATACGTTTTACCTATCGTCTTTGCCTCATAACGCCACATGAAACATCATGGAAACGTTGACAAATATAACTCGAGCGGCTACGATACTTTTTTCTTTATTAATAATCAATGTTTTCAAACTGTTATTCATTATTGTTTGAATTTCGTAGTGTACGTAGTTTCAATTAAGATTGCCCCCTGGTGAGATAGATAGTTGAGAAAATATAAAGAAAATTTAGAAAATTGCGTTAACGATAAAATGAAATTGTTTCAAAATGTTTTATAATTAAATTAATTAAAAACATTTTACCAATAGTCTTCATATATTTTTTAATATTCCTTTTTATCTAATTGATCTTACCTCAATTTTCGATACGTCAAATTTGATTTTATTATCTAAAAAAATTATTCACGTCATCACTTCAACTATTTAAAATTCCATATTGGATAAACTTTTATACACATACATTTTTATTGTAAAACTTTTATTTCACCATTGTGTTTCGTCAATATTTATGGATAGAGTGAAAAAAAATAGATGAAAAAAAAACTTGACACTAACATTGGAGAACTGATATCAACACATTGCTAAAATTTTGACACCGGACCTTCTGTTAGGTCGGTGCTGACGCGGAAGACGTCGACGAGGAACTCCGCCGGGTAGTCGTACAAGGGCGTTATTGGCACGTGGCACAATTTTCGAGAGGGGGATGGCCAACGAAGTGAGAGAAAAAAAAAGATGAGCGGAGAAGGGATAAAGTCGGGGTTTTGTTCATGGATTCTGATTGGTAGGCAATATACACTTGGAATTCTTAAAGGACAATAATAAAACTTGCTTTTCTAATTTAAAAAATTTTTTTAAAAAAATTTATACATTCTCATTTAATATTGTTATTATCCAATGTTTTTTTTTGTTTCAATTCTTGAATTGAATTATCAAATGCAGGATAAATAAAATGACAAAAATCTTGATGAAAGCTAAAAGTAAACGTGAATGATCTTTTAGAAATTTGGGTATTGTATACAAGAGGGTGACTGGGACAATGTGAATGTGTTCTCTAGACTCAGGGGTAAGAATACGAAAATTAGGGTCGTGACGAGGTGAGAGGTTGACGGGCCGCGCGTGCTACTGATCTCTTTTCTTCACTTTTTTTTTTATATTATTTTCGCCACCTTTTTTTTTTTCGGTTCAAGTAGTCAGTTCCTCTTGTTCCCTTCGACCGCGCAAGTAACACACAGGTCTCTTAGTCTTATATTCCCGTTCGATTCTTTTCTACAACTCAACATAACACTCTATGCGGATACTATTTGTGTGTTTATAATACTAGCGGCGCCTCAAAGTCCCTGATGCTGATCTGTCACACTTCTCCCAGTCCCCACCCTTGCGACAATCAAACTCGAGTGCTTTTTTTCTCCTCCCCACTGTAATAATTTTTAGATTCTTCCTTCGATACTCACTAATACTCCCCGAAAACAAACTTTTACAAATTACTTGATAGTTAAAAAAAACAATGCTCTCTTTAATTTACAAATAAAAATTATTCATTTCAATAGAAGTTGAAGTTTTAATAAATAATAATAAACATTGTAATAATTGACGTGACATCCGGTTAAATATAAAAATTACAACGGGCATCAAATGAAATTCCGAGTATTTCGCACAATCGTGAGTGTAGGATTAGGCGAGGGTTAGGTAATATAAGGGTTGGGAAAGGTGCGGTGACAAATGCATATGGCTTTCACTTTCTCTTTCTTTCATATATGTCCCAGCGTCATACGTTGCCACAAAACCCATTGGCTCTATGCCAATGTGTCTGTTTGTACATGTGTATACATTTGGGTCGTTGTCGTTTGACAGATTTTTCAGAAATAAAAAAATACTCGTAAATATGCCCGTATGTTCAATTCCAGAATTGTGGAAGGATCTGTCGCGTATTGCGCGTGTTGCTGAGGGTTCGAGATATACATATATATACGCTCGCGCTTGATTGGTTGAAATAAAATTGACGAGGGTTGAATGGGGTGGGGTTGTCACCATTACGAGAACGGATGAGGAATAAAAAGAGGGGGTGACATTGCAAGACACGAAAGGGTAATTTAAAAAAATATATATGTATGAGTGTGTATGTGTTTATTTTATTTTGGTTTTTAAGTGGTAAAAATTCGTTCATCGTATATTGGGTGGACATGAGGAAGAAGGCGGAGTGTAATATACTTGTGACCTTAATAAAGAATCAAATGAACGTTGGAATTTATTTTATTTAATCATTTTTGTTAAATTTCATTTGAATATATTATTTTAGTATGAAGGATTTAATTTATTTACAAATTATGATTCGATTTATTTTGTAAAAAGATTTAAGTT
>JAQQBR010001834.1:4303602-4316768 GCA_030347285.1 Microctonus hyperodae
ATTTTTATTTTTCACTTGCCATTTATGTTAATTTATGATTATATTTTCGCTTGCTTTATTGTGATTTATTATTATTTTGTTTTATACCAATATTTCCAAATGTTTTTATATGAAAATTCTTTTTACTGATATTTATATTTTGGTTATTGATATCAAGTTTACGATAATAAAAGCATATTTTTCTGAGTAATATTTCTTTGAAGAGGTACCTATATACTTTACATCAGCGATTTTATATGTTTTATATAGTGGTTTTTATTTGAATTTATATTTTTTTATTTATTTTCATATGTCGATGACATATTGTTTCAATATTGCTTGATATTTTTATACGTTGAGTTTTAGAGTTATGCATTTTTTTTTATTTTTTTTTATCCGATTTGTCGATTGCGCAACGTAAGATTTATTTTATATTTCAATTGCAAGTGAAAATACAGATTTGTTATATCTTGCATATAATATATTTTTTTTTTTTATTTATTTACAATCAGATTTATTTCAATGTCAATGTTCTGGTGGTTTTAAATATTTTAAATATTTATTTATCTAAGTAGTTGTATGAAATTATAATTTTCCAGGGGATTTTATTTATTTTTATACTGATAAATATTGCGCGATGAATTAAAAAGTGAATGTCTTCAAAAATTGAAAATTGAGGAAAATCTTTTGTGATAAAATGCAAAAAAATTATGCGCTGCGATAAAAATTCACAGGTATGTTTGGATATGTATCATGTTGATGTGTCATTGTGTGTTTCACGTAACGGCACATTGAGTTTTCTATAAAAGCGAGGATATATAACTGTCTGTTACTTCGAACACGCTCGTGAACCAATTTTATAGAGGGCTTTTCGTTTCGCGAGAGTTTCTCATAACATTTAACCGTAAATTTCGCTTCTGACATCGATTTGTCTTATGGTCGTCGTGTATACATGAATATAGGTATCTATATATTTAAATTGATATTTCCGTCACGTATTTATTTCCTCGTAAAATAAATAATAAATATTAAAAAAATAATTTCACGCATGAAATATGAAAAAAAATAAATAAATTGAAATGAAATAAAATCCTCTGGAAAATTAATTTAAAAAATAAAAAATAAATTTCGCAAACAAGTTGTGTATTTTTTTTTTTTTTATGTATTTTCATATTTCACGGATGAATGAAATATAAAATGAAATATTTTGTTCAATAACCAACTCAAAATTCTGTACCTACTTGATTAGTGTAGGGCTTAATAAATGGAATGAATGCATGTGTGTTATACTCATATATCGAATGAGAATACACAGGATTTATTCCGATTATTTGACCGTTCCCTTCGTTTGGGCGTTGATATTTAAATTGTATTCCAGTGCGTTCGACAGTCGACAGCCATACGTTGTTATGTAGAAATTGATTTGCCGATAACAGAATACCTTCTGTGTATACATACCAGGATTAATTACATTCCTTTTTTTATTTAATTTTTTTTTATTCATTAATATTTTTTTTTATTTTCACTTTATTCAGCACGCTGTACACACTCTCATAATCATATTTTCCATTTCACAATACATCGCGTAATTTATCAAAATGCGAAAAAAAAAAAATGTTTGCATATGTATCCGTAAAAATAACTGTTAATAATCATTATATCATAACGAAAATATATTACAACTTTTAATATTATCATTTATTAAATGCGAATATAAAATAATAATTTTTTTTTTTTTTTATTAATTTAAATATTTGTGATGCACAAATACATGATAAATTATTTTTCTGCTATTCAAAAAGCTTGATTAATCGAGTTAAATTAATAAATTAAAAGCTTTATTAATATTATATGTATAAAATGTAAATTAGTATATTTATTTATTTATCAAAGCACGAATATACAGGATAATATTTTCATATGAAAAGATAAAAATTTCATGATCAACATTTCCGTTGTTCTTCATATAATATTGCTAGAAAATTTATTAATCATGATTAACTGTTATATTTCATTCATATCTCTGGATATTTATCTTGAAATACACTCGAGAATAATTTGCCCTTTCTCTTGCGATATTTTTCATCATTAACTAATGGCGCTCATGGATATTACTACATCCACACACACACATACACATGAGTTCCGCTTCATGGACTTTGAGATGCTTATTGGTACATTTTTTTTGTTTCATTTCTTTTAGTTCCTTTTTTTTTTCTTTTTACTTTTTCATCATGTTGTTTTATTTTTATTTAACGGTGGTTGGAATAGGCAGCGAATATAACGGGAAGCTTAAGAGGTAGCTGGGGTCCTGTTAATTCATTTGACTCTCTCGACGAGATGGCTTGTTAAATATATATTCCAATTCCAATGAAAATAAAAAAGAAATATGATAATAAATTAGGCGTGGCTATCATTCAACCGGATAAATTATAAGTTACAACAAATGTATAAATAAAATATAGTGAAAAAATAATAAACAAGACAATAAGGGAAATTTATTTTTATTCTCCTGATAAATATTAATTCATTACTTTGAATTGATATTTATAAATTACATATTTTAACATATTATTTTATTTTGCTGATGAACAGATTCGATATATTTATTTATTATATTTATTATACTGATATTAATTTATGTTTATACATATTTATAAATGAAATTGGTATAAACTATTTAGCTACTGTGCTATATTTGTATTTATATATTTACGTGCAAAATACAAATCCATTGGTCATGAACTTTAGTTTATATATCCATAAAATAACTCTCCATTGTATTTGTTGTCTGTGTGTATATATGAAAATATTTATGCGCATGTCGGAAAGTTATATATGTGATGCATATGACCTGGATAAAATATACAGACAAGTGAAAACCGTTTTATCATACCTCACCGCGCATCTCCGAATATTCATATAATATTATATACCAAGATCTATACACAGCTTCACTGCATAGGGATTACAAGATATTTCCCGTTTCGCTTCGGTAATTTCTATCAGACTACAAGCTATAAATATACATATATATCCTCAGGAATAGTGTATGATGAATAAAATCGTAAAAATCTTCATGCTGCTTCAGCAAATAGGATAAACGCTGATTTGTGAAAATACAATGCAGTCGTGATGATCGATGAAATTTATCGTTGGAATTGAAAAATATTTTTTATATTTTTATCATTGATTTTTATTTATTTTTGCATGAATAAATGTTAAGCGAAGCGATTATAATTAGATGGATAAAGCTGAAGAAGGAGGAAATTTTATATTTAAATAGTAAATAAATTATATTAAGTATAAAATAATTTTATAAAGTTGTATTTATTTTATTTGAGAATTTTATTTTGTTTTTATCAATGAGTTGTTTCTTAATGCAGTGTTATTGAATTAATAAGTAAAGTATGTGAATGTGTTTATTTATATATTCATATATGTTAATGAAGAAAAAAAAAATTAAATAGCTGAATGGAAGTAAAAATAAGTGATAAAGGTTAGCATGGTTATAGCTTTTACATATTTACTCGAGGCGAAACTATGCAATGATGGTGAATACATTGCGTAATAAATATCTTTGGGTTAAAATCTTACACACAAGCAAACACGCCTTCTTCATAGATGTATATAAGTGTTTGTATTCATATGAGAGTTGTTCATCTATTCAAGTTCTTTATTGGTGTCCACGAGTAAATTGTATGTATATACAGTTACCAGTGTAGACTTTAACGCCTATGTAATCATTGCTGAAGCGCATTTACTAATCGATCATTCACCTTTACGCATTCTTCATCGTTTTATTCTAATAGTCAGTTAATGTTTACCAGATGGTATAATACAAGGAGGTTGCTTTCACCTTGTGGAATTGTGTTGGATATTATTATGCGAAAATGGCAAAGAAATAATATTCTCAGGTATTGTATTTCCAATGTCTTTCAAGAGGATTTATTAAATAAGAATGGAAAAAAATTAATGAGTATAATAAGATATTTTTCACAATTCGTATAGTTGGTTTTATTATGAAATTATTTTTTTTTTTCACTCAGGGTTTTTTATATCTTGGAGGGGAATAAATTTATCGTTCTTGTGGAATGTTTAACCTTTGAAATTATTTATTTCCCAATCTGTTTTTTTTTTTCTTTTTCATTTGATATGTACAAAAGAATTCGAGATGATTTTTTCAGAGGTAAAAAATGAATTTTATATTGGGAGAAATATTGAATTCAATTAATTTAATAATATAATAAATCAATATTTTATTTTATTTCATTTATTCATCATCTGTTAAATTGGAAGAGAAAAAAATTGTGATTTAATATTTCAAGAGCATGATATTTCAATAAAATAATTAAAACAGAATTATTAATTTTGTTGATGAATTTTTTTATAATAAAATTTATATGCATATGACTAAATTATCAGTCAAGTATGAATATTTTATTGAAATCGTACCTTTGAATAAATAAATCTTGAATTCTTCATTACAATTTTCAACCAGTAAAATATAATAAAATAAAATAATAATTCAGTCTCTAATATTGAATTAATTCAATACCTTTAATTTTTACCCTCAATATTTTTAAATTAATTTCAATATTTTCCTCAGTGCAGTATAAATAAATTGAAAATATTTTTTCAAACAAATATAATTCTACTGATAAATATTCAAATGTAATATATGTTTACTTAATGAACCTACATCATTTACATACATCGTCTTCGTGTCACCTATGTCAATATATAATCAAAGTACATATATCACGTTTCCAAATTTCATGCATGAATTTCGTCCTTTGCTATAAACTTTAATCTCACCACTCACAGTTTCCTTCTCTAGCTCAACCTTCGTCTTGCATATGTATCAACTTAGAATCTCGATTTGCTCAAATACATCTGTGCAATGTCATGGTAAAGGGCTTATTTCTCTTCGTTCAATGTACATACTTATGTATTCTATACATATGTACACACTGCGTTATATAATATATAATTATACTCATATATATTTCAACGGCGTCGTCGTCAACTTTATGCAAACAAACGAATCAAATCTCTCAATTCACTCTTTCATTTATTCCTTCGTATCTCATTTATTTCTATTCAAATTAAAACAAAAAATATTCTTTAATATTAATAGAAATTTATGTAATGTTTACATAAATTCACGTAACATCAAATAAAAATAATATTAATTATTAAAAGTAAATATTTATTTTAATACAATTAATTTGATTTGCTTTGAGAAATTTTTATTCTCAATGTTGAACTTTATGTTTGTGGAAATTTACGAAAGTTTTAATATATTAAAATGATTGCAACTTTTTTCTTCATGTGGATAAAATAAACTCTCATGGGCTTGTCACTGGTGTTCCCCAGTCGAAATATTAGACCTTGGTGCTCCTTACTGCACGTTATTAGTCCTGATTAGCGCCTTTTTAGCACCTTTCTATCCCTACTTGTACTTTAATAATTCCTTAGCTTTCCTTAGTTTTCGTTAGTTTTTGATTCGTTATACCTTTTTTATACCTTAGAATGAAAGAAATGGAAATTACTACCACTTTTAAGGTCTTAAAAAGGACCAAAATTCAAAATAATACCTTCAATTCTTATGTTAAAAAAATTATACGCAGGTCTAAAATAGGAACAAAATTTTTACTCGGGTCAAATTTACTATGGGGTGAAAAGTGACACGAGTGCTGGTTCTATGCCATGGTCTTCACATATACACAATATCTCCTCTGCCTATCTATATCCACTTCCGTCCGTGTCTTTTGCTTCACAAATGTTAGCGGTTGTATTTGTATATTGTTGTCTTATACGGACCACGTTTGCACACTCGACAGTTGCCAAGTTAAATTGTCTATCGCACTCTGTATTTTGCAAAAGGGATCCTGGTTATACTTACTTGCGACCTCTGAGCTGATGTTGGTGCGGTCGGATATCGATCGGCAACCGCTGACGGCTAAATTAAACTCGGTTTACCAACGTTTCCGGCAGGATCCTTCTCTTTCTCTACGTAAATGTGTATATATGTACCTATGTGTATAGATGTTCACCGTCACGCTTTACTTCTTTGCTATATCGTGCACCATATTGTACCAAATGCCATGTTGCCGTCGTAGTAGACGAAGCCAACGGAAATATCTGAGATCGAAAACGAAATTCTCCGACTTGTCCTTTCACCTTCCTTCTTCTGCTTAGCAGTTTCCCTACCATTGTCGCCATAAATTCATTCTTGACATTGTTGACGTATCGACGAAACTTTCATCTACAACGATCGAACATTTGTATGTGTAATTCATTGAAATATTTTTCGATTATGAATTCTGATAACTTTATTTTTATATTTCAAAGTTAGCTTTCAAAATTTTATTTATTTCTTTTTTTTTGCATTTGATTTATTGTAAAGTAGAATTGATGTGATAAATATTTATTCTGTATTTTTTTATTTATTATACAATATGAAAATTGAGTGTAGGTATATAGTTATATCTACATATGTATAATGCATTTGTTGACAGAAAGAAAAATAACTGTATGAAGTTTATTCTATCGCAATTGAATTTAATATTGAAAACGCAATTTTATCCTCTTGACTCGTGATGCTTGATTTTTATTTTTATTATTTTTTTTTTGTATCTTCTTTCGGAATTTTTTCCTCAGCTCTTCTTCTTTTTGTCTTGTGAACACAGCTGAAGGCGTGTCTATCTCGTGTATACTGTCAAAGAAAAAGAAGAATTGTAAGCAAAGAAAAAGTAACATCGCATGAGCTTTACAGATACCAGTCATATATATTGTCCGCGTAAAATCTTCAAAGTGAAAATATTCCGCCACTATACCATTGTATTATATTCACACTGATATACAACAATACATATTTCACCTGTATATATAGGTATAAATGTTGAATGAGGTCAACTCAATGTTTTGTCATACTCTCGGGACAGTGGTGTATTATTTTTCATTCCTATTTTCATATACACCTTCGCATCTGTTTCAGCTTCCATAAATCGTGAATCATTTTTTTTTTTCCTCTTGTTATTTCTTATCATATTGCGGTCGCGCGATGAGCGACGTATACATCCGTGAAAGTTTATTCTCAAATAATCATACGCTTGAGCTACCGATTTTAAATCGACGAACGAGAATTCCCAAAGTCCCTCGATAGTTTTCTACGTTGATAAATACATATATACAGGATGAGCTGACTGAAGAGGGATTCGATAGACCGCGTGAAAGGGGTTTATAAAAGTTTCTTGAGTGATGTGGCAGAATGGAAAAAGAATTGAAAGTACATAGATAGACACTAACATATACATAAATGTGTATATCTATATATATATATATTATCAAAGGGTGCGGTATAGAGTATAGAGAATGGAATGATAGCCATTCACTTGGGAAATGGATGCGCTTGCAAAACTTTTTAAATTGAACGCAACCGAATCGTGATTTAAGACGTAACGTTTGCCTTTATAATTTGATTTTTTTTTCTCATTCAATATAGTGTATATTATTCTTTTTTTTTCTGATTTCAGAACATTCTGGACAAGTTCAATCCGGGTGCACGACAGCTGATTAACGCTGGGAAGGCATACCTCAAAGCTCTTCATGGTGAGCAAATTCAATCGTGTATAAATGTATAGAATGTTGTAGAGAAAAAAAATTTTATTGGGGATAAAATATAATAGGAACTATATGTATGTATATGTGTATATACATTATTGGGGATGAAGAGGGATGAGTGGAACTTTGTCTTGTCTCTTGGGGTCTTGTCCCGGAATCGAGTATCAGTTTGCTAAAGTTCTCCTGATGTTTTTCCCTTACTCCCGTGGAGTTTTTTTTATTTTGTCTCTATGCTTCACTTTCTCGCATTTTTTTTTCCCCTCAACTTCTCTATATATTACATGAGATATATATGTATGTAGAGATGTATGGTCCATTCGGTTCTTGGTTCATTTTCTGTATCGGATTGCTGGAAAATTTCGGTCTTGAATCCATCGAGGTTTTTTTCTGCAACGATTTTCCCTTCACATAAGTGTGTATATGTTTGTATAGTTTGCCCATTTTCTCCCGCAAGTTTAATAGCAAATAAACACGATTTTATATTGGTGAACCTATATTATTATTGGGTATGTGTACCCTGTAACGGGGGTTTTCTTACTGAAAGACACTGGGGTCATTCGATTAGACTTCATTGTCTCGGTTTGACCTGATGCTGCTCCCTTCTTCAGTGCTGTACTCTTTATTTTTTTTTCTCCCTCGATTTTTTTTTATTTTATTTTCTGTTCATCCCTCCTTTATTGTTATCAAATAAACAGCGCTGATGCGGCTCGTTTTATCTACGTTATGAGAATGGGCCGTTGGAGTTTAGTAGGGACGACATGAGTTTATATTAGCTGCTGTACATGAAAAAAAAAAAAAAATAAATAAATAAAATAAACAAGGGGTTAGTTTTTATCAGGTTGAAATACATATGTAGACATAGATAAAAATATATAGATAGGTTAATCTACATTAATATACATATATATATTC
Organism: Microctonus hyperodae; assembly: GCA_030347285.1. Taxonomy (NCBI): domain Eukaryota; kingdom Metazoa; phylum Arthropoda; class Insecta; order Hymenoptera; family Braconidae; genus Microctonus; species Microctonus hyperodae. The sequence continues at coordinate 4,312,123 of JAQQBR010001834.1, forward strand.
AATTTTGCTATCTAAATTACTACTTTATAAACAGACATACAAAAAATTTATCTACTAAAAATTTTTTTGCAATTTTTTTTTATTGGTAATTTTGTAGAATTATAAAATGGCTGTCTATGCACTTCTCATTTATTCTGCACTTTTATTTTTTTTGATATATGTGGAGATATATATTTATTTTATTTTATCATCGCGCTCCTGATTTTTACTTTATTTTTTTTTTGTTCTACTTAATATATAGCGTGTCGCTTGTTAAAACGATTGGGTTTTTTGAAATCGTTACGTGCACGTACCGGACAGAAAATCTCCTACGTAAGCGTAGCTTAAATCTGGCTTTGTCACAGAGTAAAAGCGCTGTATATATATATGTGTATGTATTTCAAATTGTGTCCGAGCAAAAAGGAATTGAGTGTATAGGTAGAGAATGGAGTACTCGGAGGTGTAGCCTTCCATACAAGTTCATCTGTATGTGTAAAGCTTGTTATACTAACGGACGTGCGAGTGCACAGGGTGGTGAGCACAATATTTATGGTGGTAGTTTATGTATATATATGTAGAGTCTATGAGAGAGCTTGCAAACGTTGCGTTACGGGCATTTGCACAAAGGAATATCGACGGTAATCCAGTATATTTATGACTGTCACAGAATATTCACACGACTCGAGATATCCCGATCAACCTATTCTATGTTTCACCCCTTAAAGCGCATCAACCACCCCATATCCCATGTTTCGATCATTTCTTATATTACTTTATAGACATTGAATAGTAACAGTAATCCATGATGTAGGTACTTCATGGTGATTTGAACTTTAGTTATATTTTCATTTTCTTTTCGATGTTTTCCATTTTGTATTTTCATCGTAAACTTTAACGTCTTTCGGCCAGTATATTTCATGACATTAATGCGTGCTCGTGTTTTTTATGGGTGTTTCCCTACTGATACTTAATGGTTATGATGTATACATTGAAAATATATTTTTATATGGAAAAAAGAAAATAAAAAATAGAATATTCATTTTTTTTTTGTTCAAATCATTTTTTTTTTTGGTGTTTTTTGAACAGTAAAATTTAAAATTTATTGCACTGTGATAATATTTTGTGTAAGATGAGATAAAATCAGACTAGACGGATAAAAAAAAATTGTGTAATACGATAAATGTAAAATGTCTATAGTTGAAAATTGGATTATTAACATTTATAAATTATTCTGGAAAAAGGAAAAAGTAGAAAGAAAAAATAGGAAATGAGGTTTCTATGTATATGTATATATATATTCAGATGAATATAGTGAAGTTGGATGGTGACAGGTAAATTAATTTCATCTGTACAAATTTGATTCGTCTGACGTTGGGTTAATTCACCAAGTCATTTATGCGTCTGTGCGACGACGCGTCTTCCTTACTTGCGTCTACTACCGCACTTTTGAATTGCTACCGACTAAGCAACCCGGCCAACCAACCAACCAACCAACCAACCAACCAACCTACCAACTCAACCCCAGCACCGCCAAATGTAATTGTATCCCCCTTCGAATCGTATCCAAAGTCTTTGTAGTCGAGTTTTCCTCTCCAGCCAAATTAATTCATTCTACGTTGCCTTCGAAATTCTCATCTTCCTTCTTCAACTACCATCCTCAGTAGTCACTCTCTCTTCCTCCCTATTGCCATCATCTTTGTCCCCATAAACCTCTTTCATACCGTCTGTGACGAAGTTTCCGTTCAATTCTTGAAACACCAATAGATCTTCGACAATTTATTGCGCTCGTCAAGCCACTCTGAGGCCTTCCAGAAATGCTTTGCAAGTCTTGTAACTTTGTCTACGACCTTGGCAACAGCTTCATTTCTCGTTTCTCATTTCAACTTTTTTTTTTTGTTATTTTCATCCCTTTTTTATTCGTCTTCTCTCATTCCTATTCTTCAACACTTCCTGTGCGCCATCTTGAGAGTCGTTTCCACAATTCAAATTGCCTAGAAATCGAAATATTTTATCGCACAAAAAATCAATTTCAAGATAAAAGAAACGATGCATTCTGGAAAACTATAAAGTTAAAAAAAATTAATTTATTATCCATTCATTCAATCGTTATCGTATATCCGTACTTTAATCTTCAATGACAAATTTATTACAAATGTAGTTTCCCTTTTATAACGTGACAAATTTATAGAAAATAGACTCAAATATATTTTTCATTTTATTTTAAATAGATTGAAATATTTACTATACGTGCAAACTAAATTTGTATATCATATAAAGTTATATACAAACATACATACACTTAGACAAGTGTATTGTAGCTTGTTCAGTCGACGTGTCATGAGCAGACTGGAGTTGTTAAATTCACGCCAAAAACAGCAAAATTTTAATTACAACAGTCTGATAAAAATTCGATGGTATTCATATAAATATTTTATTTTACTTTTATACCATTTACACTATTTTTCGCACGTCTCTATGTACTACTGCTACTATTATTACTATTAGTAATACTTTTACATAAACAACCCTATAAATAAATTCACTCTACCGTTGTTAGTCTTCTATGTGTTAACCAACACAACGGCTGACCAGTTTTCTGCCACCTCAGTTTTGTTACTATTGGACATTTCGAACTACACAACACAAGTGAAGCACAAGTATTTTATACATGCATGAACTAATATGGGCTTCTCATTGTTCAGTGCTTTTGACCTATTTTGAAGCCAATGCAACGCAATTTTTGTTGTTATTATTTTTATAATATCTCTACGCGATTTTTTTTTATTTAATTTAAAATCTGTTTTAATATTAAACTTCGCGTGGGATCAGAGGAAGTGAACGTAATTGAAGAATATTATATTTTGATATAACTTATCGTCTGTGAGTTTTTTAAATGTACGTTCAACGATGAATCGTATCTCTAAATTCAACTTTCATTTCAATGAAAAACTTGAACAAGTTGGATGCATATATATTACTGACTCGTTTCGTGTCCGCTTGATGCAGATCGGAAGTCTTTTCAATTTTTAATGAGCTGCTTTTCAGCACCACTATGAACATTGAGGATTTGAAGGATATGAACGAGATGTTGATGCACCGACATTAATTATTGATATAACAGCAACGAGACTTATCAAAGAATAACTTTTCCGTCAGTGAAGCAATAATTAAAAAAAAAATAATAAATATTTTAGAATAAAGAATAATGGAAATATTAGATGAAATATATTTTTTAGTAGAGCTAAAAATAATAATTGTGTATTAAAGTTAAATAATTGGGTATACTTATATACACGTGGGGATTCGGTAATTAAAATTTGTCTGGTTTATTGACTGTGGGTTCAGTTATTATTGAAATTCCCTCGAACTCATCATACTAACTCTCATTTGTCCATGTATCCTTTTGCCTTCTCTTTATTATTTGTCCGTTATAACCATCATTTCACTCTCTGTCGCCTTTTTGGCCACACGGCTTTTGATGCTTTCAACCGCGGCTTTTGATATATCTATATACGCAACAATTTAATGAGAAAACTTTTCAAATTATATTAGCTTTTAGTTCCGCTCTCTATGCAATCCATAATAAAAAATTTATTTTAATTGTCCTCAACAAAATATGGATCTGGTAATGAAATAAAAAGAAAAAAAATAGAGAAATCATTCACAATAAAAAAAAAAAATCTTCATTTACATTCTAAATAATTGTTCAGAAATTTTTTTTTTTCAATTTATTAATTCAGTATTCCATCTGATATTTATTATATACCTGTGTATGAAAAGAGAGTATTGTTGTAATTATGGTGCGTGCGTTGGGTGGAGATAGGTTAATTAGAACTTGGTGTGGTACGGCTGATTAGCCGGAAGTGATCGATCTACGTGTCGACACAGGGGTATACATATATGAGACCGACCATAGTAGGTAATGGCTCCATTAGTACTGCCATCGGTATGCCCAGCACGGATATGGCTACGAATATGTAAGGCATTTGCGATTAATCGTCATCCCGGTGAATTCCGAAGGGGTACACTGTCTATAATATATACACCCGGTCTCCCAATGCGCCCATGTATTCAGTAGAGATCTGCATGCTTGACAGAGGACCCCTGTATTCATCGTTACACAATAATAAATATGTAATATTAAATTTATTTTATAAGGAAAGGTTTTTTTTTTGCGTTTAGTGTAAAGGAATGAAGGAGTTTGGGATTGTGACATTAATCAACGGGTGAAGAAAGACAAGGTGAAGTGATAAAAAAAAACAAGTAACTAAATTATGTAGCAGGGGGAGGAAGAGGAAGACGAGAAAAAAAAAATTCGTTTACGCTTTTAACAGCGACTGTGGAGATGAATTTCACTGTTGGTTTAGTCGTTGGATTTTTAATTATCCCACGTGGATGGTCCCCAGAGTGCAATCGGTCTTGAGGTAAAAAAAGTTAGGGAGGGACAAAAAAAAATTAGAAAGCTAGCACACGTACCTAATTTTCTAAAGCCGACTGATCATTCGTTCATCTTGGCACGTCGCGATGCGACAAATTGGATGTGAGAAAGAAAAAAAAAAATTTATGTACATGTATGTATGTGTAGAGAGGGAGGAAAAAGAGAAAGTGTGCGAAAAAGTGGAGACAAAAATGTAGACAAAATCCACTTTATTCAATTTTTTTTTTTT
>JAQQBR010001834.1:4346429-4359626 GCA_030347285.1 Microctonus hyperodae
TTTTTTTTTTTGTTTTGTTTTTAATTCCTTTCACTCACTCACTCACTTTGTTCCCTCCCTCTTATGCCTCCCACATTTTGCTATGGTATTCTCCATTCTCTTTCATATATATTCTTTGTAGATTCCGCATGCGTTACCGCGGTCGATGGAATTAAATGCGCGCCGGTGGTGGCCCTTCTCTACTCCCCGCCTAACCACCCACTCTCTGCCGCGTATATCCTTACGCATGAGTTGGTTGTATACTCATCTTTCTCCCCTTTCCGTATTTTTTTTATTCATTGACATTTACGGTTCTCTGATTTTTACTACTATTTATTTACTTTTTTTTTTTCCTTTGTTTTTCTCATTGTAAAATTCTCAAGAAATATCTTTGTGTTTTTTTTTCTCTTTTTTTATTTCGATTTTTGCGTTCTCACCCCGCCCGCAAATATACACACACACTCAAATTTCCCGCGGCAAACCAAATGGCAGACAACGGCGCAGGAAGACCCGTGGGGATCGTTCAGATGTAGCTGAGAGAACCAAGCAGCATCACCAAAATCAGCAAGGACAACAGCAGCGCGATGACAATATGGGTAAGGGGGGCAAGGACTGGGAAAACGATTCATGGAAGACAATCCCGCGGGACGAGAAGAGCTGGCAGATGTACAGAACGGCAATGGACTTGTGGTCGGAGTCAAAGCATCAGAATAGTAGCGACAAGCGTGATCTCCAGGGACGGTATATGGCTACGAATGGTCGTCGTAGTGGTGGTGACACTCAGGAATCTCATAGTAAGGAATATAATCGTAATAATTCGGATTGTGATACAAGAGAGAAGCAGCGAGGTGAACATAAGAATGAATTAAGTAGAAAAACAGAGTATGATCAGCCACGTGGAAGATCAGATATGGATCGTGGTGGTCGTTATATTAATGGCGATGATCGTGGACGAGATGGACAAATTAATCGACGTGTTGATGAACGTCGTGAAAATTTAAAACGTGAACAAATGGATGTTGAACAAGAGTCTGATGAAGAGGAGCGTGAAATTCCCAATGAGGATGATGATGAAACTTATGGTAATACGAATGATTATTCAAATAAATTTAATGGGAAAAAATATTATGACGATCGGAATGATAGTCGAAATGAAACGAATCGTTATCGCAATGATCGTAATGAAAATCATAAATATGAAAATGAAAAAAGTGAATCAGTATCGTCAAGCTCAGATTCAGAAGATCATAGTACGATTACAATTCCTGAAACCGGTCGTAAAGTTGAGCATATTGCACAGAAGCTCGAGCAAACGGCGCAAAAATATGCACGAGAATCCAGTCCGCCAAAATTTATTGAACGTCGTCGTGAAGAGTATCGTAAGAACGTTGAGCGTGATGAAAAACCACCGCCAAGTTATGAGAAATATGAGAATGAAATGCGAAATATTCAACCACGATTTGAGCGTGACAGATATCAAGAAAAAAATTCAACAGCTTATGAACGTGAAAGGACATTTGAGAAGAATCCTGATCGTAAAAGAAATAATGAACGCAGTTCAAATCGTCGTTTTGAGCGTCCACGACCACCGATTGAAGACGCACCTGAACGTCCAAGTGAACGGCCATCTAGAGAAAGACGTTATTCAGATAAAGAAGAAATTTATGGTGAAATCACGAAATATCCACGTCGTTCTGGGACATTAGAAAAAGATCGTGGCTATGAATCAAATTTCGAAACAAAATTGGAGCGTATTAAAGTGATTGAAAAAGTTCAAGTAGCTTATGGCAGAAATGGCAGTACACCACGTGGACGTAACACGAGCACACCTCGAAGTCCCGAGAGAAATGATACAAATAATAATACTTTAAAAAATGAGAAAAAATCTGTGTCACCACGAGCAAATACAATTATTTCACATTTGCCACAAAATGGTACGATCTTTGACGATGATATGAAAAGTCCAAAATTAATAAAAAGAACAAAGTCCTTTTGGCGATTCCGACGTGATTCAGAAGTATTAGAAGGAATGGCGTTGTGGCAACATCGTTCGTTGGTTGATATTCCAAAAATGTTGAGACGTGAATCAAACAATGGAAGAATTAAAGACGAAATAAATTCATCAAGAAAATCATCTCCAGATAATAATTCAACGTGCAATCAAAGTATTGGCAAAGATTCACGAAGCAGCGATAATACTTTAACAAATGATCATAATTCACATAATCATCATGAGGATGAAGAGCCAAAACCAGCGGAGAGAAATTCAGTTCCAGATAAATCAGATTATTTCGATGATTTTCCAACTCCTGCTGAACGTCCTAAAGCTGTCGAACGCACTGAGTATCGGATCCCATCAAGAGATGAAAGATCTTATTTCGTCGGTAATATTTCGCGAAAGGCAATACTTGAAAAAGAACGTAAACGTAGTCTTGAGGCAAAGAGAAATATGGTGGTTGCTGAATTGAAAGAGAATAATGAAGCGAAAAAGGGCGAACAACGTCGTAATAAATCTTACAGTGGTGGCGACGACGATGATGGATTGATTCAAAACTTCTCTGAAACTGAAGCATCAGACGAGGAGTCAACTTACAGTTGTATTGTTGACAAGAAGCAGCAAGTCACTGAGAAGACACTACTGCCACGTACGAAACTTCGACGGGACAGCGATCGTGAACGAGATAAAAATACATGTGGACCGTGGTATGATCTTTGGGGAGTTGATGCCTCAGTAAACAGCAATAAAAAAAAGAAGAAATAAAATCATCAATAATTAAGTGAAGAAATACAAAAAAAAATAATTCATTTGGAAATATTTTTTAAATTAATTTCATCCAACTTACACTATCATTATTATTCTATGTAAACTTATGTGTTTAATTATTTTGTTGTGTTTTATTTTTCGTATTTTATATAATCCAAAAGCCATATACGTAGATATATGGATATTTTTATTTATATGTATATTTTTTTTTTTAATGTGTACTTATTTGTTGAGCAAATGTTTGAATGCGCTATTTTGTTAGTTGAGCTTTTGAAAATTCCTCTCGTTTTGTGTAATTTCCCTGCTATGCTACAAATGAATTTAGAAACAAAAAAAAAACGAATATTAATTTCAAGGACAGTGTTAAGTCCTGGGTAAAATTAACTTAACTTAATTAGTTGCACTTTCAGAAGCAACAATGCCTTTGCCACGGTGAAACTACGAAAAACTAAGACGAACGATCGCTCAGCGCCAGCACTGTGAATGGAGCTTGCGTGTTGAGATTGATAAAAATAAAAGAATAATTTTTTCTTCATGGAAATTTATTTACGATCACTGCCACGAGACAAAAAAAAACGCCACCATTGCCGTTATAGGCGAGATGGATGGATAGTTTGCCGCTCGTCTCATCGAAAATGCAAAAAAAAAAAATTCACCATGAAAATATTAATATAAATGAAAAAGGATTTTTCCTCGTAGTCTAAAATACGAATGAAGAAAATTACTAAACCCCTTCTGAATGTCAACCAAACACATTTTTTTCTTTTTCTCTTTTTTTTTCATTTCTTTTTCTTGTTTGTAATATCGTTATTCCCTCGTTTTACTTTATGAAAGAAGAAAGGAAGAATGGATGAATATGTGTGTTTATATGCGTGTTGGAAAAAGATAAAGCAGAAGAATATAGAGCGAAAACCAAGTGATATTTCAGGGACTTTTGCCACTTGGCGAACAACCAAAACTCGTGAATTTTATTAGCATTCTCGAAATTTTTCTATCTAGAATTTAACGCTCGCCAAAAAATGCAGGACTTGTCTGGAAAATGGTGATATATACAAAGCATTTTAGTTAATTTATTTCCATTTCTTTTTTTTTTTTCTTATGGGCGTAGAAAAAAAAAACAATTCGATATGTATCTTTTGTGCTTTCTTTTTTTAGCTTCCCATGTGTCGTTTTACTTCTCATAAGAGTTAGAATAAAAAATTCATTTATTGTATCGTAAAAGTCGGTTTTTATGTTCCAACGGATTCGAAGGGTCTCGTAAATTTTTTAAAGCTATGTATCGGATTTAGTTTCAGCGGGTTGGTTGCGTGCATGTAGTATTCAAAGCAAAGTCTCTTTCTTACTTTTCATTACGTAGTAATGAATGCAAAGTACAGATTTTTTTCCATTCAATCTTGTTATCACTCGCATCTATATTCTCATGCATCCAACACGTACAAATGTCCAGAATTTAATTATTCATTAAAATTAATACGTCGTTTGCTCGACAATTATTCAAAAAAAAAAAAAGAAAAAAATATGCATCGAAATAAAAAAAAAATTTTAAAATGCAAAAAGTCCGTTCAAAGATTATTTATAACTTTGTGATACAAAGTTTTTATGTGCTCTAATATAAATATCAATAAATATACAATACCTATAATATACATAGTTTACATACCATCTGCGTATATACTTTTTATTATAGAACGAAAAAAAAAATATATATATATAAAAAGAAAAATAAAAACAATGGTATAAATTGAAATTGACGCAGATTTAAGCTATAGATATTTTCTTTGTACATTTTATTCATTTCTTTGTGGACATACAAGTGTATATATAAATATTTTAGGTGTCTTAAAAGTCTTGAATGAGTTGATACCTTTGAAATTATTGATAAAAAAATATTTAAAAAATTTTTTTGAGTTTTAATTATCAGAAAAATTAATTTTTGTGTTTTATGTTACTTATTTAGTTACCCTTTGTGTGACTGTTGATAGGGGATTTTTTACGTAATATATTGAGCTTCAACCCTTCAGTTTCACCCCTCGAAGAAACGTGAAATGAGAAAGTAGAAAAATAAATATTTTTTTTTTTATTTTATTTTATTTTTTCTATTGAATGAATGTATGTCAACCCATACTTTTAAGACACCTGGTATATTATACACACCCTCACTCACTTACTCAGTCACTCACTCACTCACTCACTCACTCACAGATACATATACCAACAAAAGAATTAAACTAATGCAATAACAGAATGCGAGATGAGGATTGAAAGCAAAAACGTAGATTAATTCTAATAGTTTTTCCCTTTTATTCCTCTCAACTCGTTGTTTTTACGATTATTCTTTTATATAGCTAAGTGCCACGTATACAATTTTCAACAAATAAAATGAAAAATTAAATGTTAATATATAAAAATAAACTCGTTACATGGGAGTGAGTGGGCCATGGAAGTGCAATTTATATCCTCTCTTTCTCCTTCATCCTCATTATTTTCATTTTATTCCACGTACTCCTCTTACTTCTATCATTATTAATTTTTCTCCTCCTTTTTTCTTCATTCCTCTCTTACTCTTCTCCTCATTATTCCATTGAGAATTTCAAATTCATACATACACGATCCATCCACGAGCCCACTCGGGTAGCTTAAGAAATCACAAAGTGAAAAATATGAAAATACAAAAAAAAAATTAATAATAAATCCTCAATAAAAAAAGAAAAAAATAATGCCCCAAACAAAGAAAAGAAAAAAAATGTTTATATTAAGAATCATGTATACACAATTTATTACTATTATCATTGTCATTATATTTCTAATTATTATTATTATTATTATTATTATATTATTGTTATTGTCTGAAAATTTTTGTCTATTAATGAAACTAATTATTTACCTCACTTCACCTCTCTATTCCCATTACATTTATGTATATATTCAATTTAATTGTTGAATATTGATCGATTTACATTGGAAATGGAATTGAAGTTTAAATGTAAACGTTACTCCTCAAATTATCATTCGTATGGGTAAGTAATTTATATAGAGCATTAGTCTAATGAAGCCTCGTTGAGGCAATGAAAATGATGGATCATTTACTCACACGAGAATACAAATGACATAATATTTTCGAGAGATGAACGCTTGTTAAAGTGCTGTTTTACTCTACGTATGTATATATGTATTGAATAGTGGTACACGTAGTGGCCAACGACCAGCGAGTGTTTAGTTGTGGTGTGCCGGAAGTCAATAGTATGAATATATACATGTGTATATGTATATACAATGTGCAATCCCAATTTCTCTCTTTTACCGCCAGTTTGTGCACACTGAACAGAAATAGAATGACAGGGACGCGAATGGAATGAAGAGATGTATAAAGAAGAGGGAAATACAGAGAGAAATGAATGAGTATGTATGTACGTGTGTGTATATATTTATTTATATGTGGATGTGTATATGGAATAGTGTGTAATTCGAACGAGCGATTAAACACTTTGGAATATGTGCGTCAAGCACATTTTATTTTCGCTTCGAGAAATCAGTAAATATGCGTTCATGAAATTTCGTGCTCATGTAACACATATGATGTGTTTTATGTGGGTAATACAAGCGATATTTGATATAAATGGTTTGGAGATAAATGTAAGAATAGAAAAATAGAAAAGGGAGAGAGTGAACGAGAATTAATTAAAGCGAGAAATTATTAATCTATGAAATTTTATTTACTTTCGTTTTATTATTAATGCACAAACATTTAATTTATTCGATTTCGGATGTGTTTGCATGTTGAATTATTGATGAAATTATAAATATTGTGTGTCTACATCGACGCAGAATGCCATTGTTAAATTTTGATTTCGATTAATTGAAAAATGAAGTAGAGAAAAAAAATTATGAAGGAAATTATAACGTATGATTTTTTATTTCAAAAGTATTTCTAAATAATTGAATATGTGCATTTTATAATGTGTTTTGATTAGAAATTTTAGAAGGAAATAATCAGCCGATAGATGAATTAGCAGGAAAGTTTTAACTTCTCGATAAAATACCTTTTGCGCTCTCGTTGGATAAATTCATCCCCTTCGAAAACCAACTGCCTAAAATATATACACACACCATTATCAAACACATGAATTTTCTTGTGTGTATGTGCGCGGGTAGATGCATGCTTTACTTTGAACCACGTAAATTCCACAAGCACGCACAAATAGAAGGATAGTTGTATAGCACTGATGAATTTTCACCAGAATATTCCAAAGCGTACTGGTATATTTACTGAGCGGTTAATTATCGTACATACTGCGCTTGGTCCACGCCAATTTCGATTGACATTTCATTTTGAATTTCCCTGACATTAATCATTCATCATACTCATAAACAATCGTACATAGCGATAGTTACTCTATTAATACATGTAAAATAACGACTGTGAAATTTATTGTAAATCATGATTGGACATTGATGATAAATTAAAATAAAAATCCGTTTATAATTGTCTGACAATTGGTATAAAACGAATTCAAATAAATCTAAAAGCTTTAAACGTTCAATTAATTGATGGAAATAATCAACGGAACAATTAAGTTGTCAGGAGCTTTCAATGTGATTGACATTAATGAATATATTTCTTTATGATTATATAACTTTTGGTTTTATGTGTGTGTGTATATGTTAACTTCAAACAATAATGGCAAATGAGAGGGGAAATTTTTTTTACAACCAACTGAACAGATCGTTCAAGGGGGATGATTGGTTATGTGCCACACAGGGGAAAGTACACGCAGAATAAAGGGAACGTAAGTTATAACTCGAGACATGTGACAACATGTTTATTTGCGTGTATGTGTGTGTATACATAGACGCCAATATATTCAAATGCATTGAATATTTCAAGATATTACACTGGCATACTGATTACTCTAGGGGTATGTATAGTAGGATAAAGGGTGCGATGAATGAGTGAGAGGAAGTGCGAGTGATATTTTAGTTTGTGGATACTCCCGAGTGCCAATTGTCGATAAAGCCAAATTAAAATCATTAATAATAAAGTAGAATTTTACTCCGGGGATAGTCGACATTCCATTGTCAAAATAGGAAGAATCATTGGGGATTTGAGTGGATAAAAAAAATTAAAATCACTCACAGTATTATTTTTTTTTACGTCAAGTTTTTATTTTATTCCACTTGGTCGCACAGTGAAGTGGATATTTTTTCTTCTTTCTCATACTCTCGTTTCGACTTTATATAAATCCTTTAAAAAAATAACCCCATGACCCTTGTGGCACTTCATTAGCTTAATTAATTTCCATAAAAGTTTTTTATTTGCTCGAATTCCACGAATTAAAAAAAAAATCCTTGGTAAGCTCGGGAGCGAATCTGTGCGCGCGTTCGGTCGAACACGAAGCCTATACACCATGTATATTTCGTTGATGTTTTTTTTTATATATACATACATATTCGAACATGTATACTGGAGTGTATATATATAATGATAGCTATGTATATAGTGGAGTAGTGTCCTACCTCTTCTTTTTCAATTATGCCCTCTTACTTCGTTCCATTAACGATATTGAATTCGTGGCTCACCCTCTGATGACCGCTACGAATGCAGCAGACCATGCAAAAAATTATATACATACATATATGTATATGTATACGTTTATGTATATATGTATAATATTATCCATTAGAAATATCATCCATGCTTAATAAAAATTTTCCTTGCCATTTTCGAGGTTGTGAATATTTTATTTTATTTTTTATTCTCACTACTTCAACATTCATTTGTATTACCTCGCTTTGTAGTAAAAAAATTTTAATAGAATAAAGCGATCGTTAATACAAATGAAATAATAAATAAATATAAACGACAGGTAAAAAATATTTATTGAAAAAAAAAAAAAAAGGAAATAAAAAAATCGTTGTAGAATATTAATAATGAGTCGTAAAAAAATTGGTCAGCAAATTGGAATTAAAGTAATAAAAAAAAATTTCAATAGCTGTACTACAGCCATTTATTTTTTAATTTATAAAATTCAGTGAATTATTAAATGATATTAAATATCTGAAGAGAAATGAGAGAGAATTATATATAATCCTGTCACAAGCATCACGATTTTTCTTCATAAAAATTCTCTCCCTGGGGATGTATATATTTTTTAAAACATCAGCATTTATGTAGATTAATTTTTTTTCTTCATCCCAGTGTCGTGTCATTAATTCTACGAGTGTATCGACGTGGAAATACGCAGGTTAATTCGAGTATTCAGTGGGAAATTTTAGAGAGTTGCAATATTAGTGCGAGCCACCGCGATTTAATCGAACTCTTTTGCCATCTCTTTTCAATAAACTTCCTCTCGGTAAAAGCTGCGACATTTGAATCGCTTTAAGCTTTTACACCAGGTACAAAAACACGTGAATACATCATTGAGTTTAATTTATCTAATAACTATAACACCATCCCCTTTATTCGAAGTAGTCTATATCCACACTTGTCTGACCGCATTTAAAATACGTATTCAACTGTTAATTTAAACAAAAAAAAAATTCACACTCTTCACCAACCTACTCAGCCTTCTTCAATTAATATTCATTTATCTCTTAAATTTAATTGTACAATTACAATTTCACGATACATATAAACGTGCTTGGCATTTATGCGAGCTTTATATTTAAACTTTAAAGTGGATATTGTCTAATTTATTTAAAAATAAATTTCGCGCGAATGAATTTATGTCACTTCAGATATAAATGAATTTTAACTTACGGTGTTAAATATTAGTGAATTTATTCACGTATGCATTGGGGTATTATTAAATTTAATTCATATTATTTTATTTATTTTTTAATATATTATTCCGGATTTAAACCGGATATTTCTCAACTTTCTCTTTCGACGATCGTATGAGACTGTCTGGCACACATAGAATTTTCCACTGGTTTTTCCAAGTCATATTACAATGCGATTTGCGATACCAACGTTATATAGACGGTCATATATATGCATGTATGTATACATATGTACCTTTAGACATTCATTTTATAAATATTTATAAGATATACATGCCAACGATGCACAGAAGTTTTTCGTTATATTTTTTTTCCTCTTATCTATTTATATACAAGTTGTAAAAATTTTCCTGCACTTCTCGTTCTTTCTTTTTTACTCCCTATACATTTTTTTAATAAACACATATGTGTATATTAAATATATACAATATATATACACAAAGTTTGTACATGAAGTTGAAATTTAGCTGTACTTGGATGAGCTTTGAAACCTGGAGTTGAACGACAGTGGAAAATACAAGCGAGCGCGTGGGCGGAAGTCTTTGAGACTTTTGGTTTGAAAACTTTTAGTTTACGATCTGTAGTAAAACTGTTACGGTTTTGCTTGCGCTGTTGGGTGTACTATATGCGTTAAGGAAGAGACGATGAATAAGTTTCTATTGGTGTTTTCTTTGCGCGAGTAGAGAAGTAAAATCCACCCTCGTCTATTGATACGAAAAAAAAAAATAAATAAATAAAGGAAGAAGTGACTCTTGGGTGCAATCGGTCTTTTAAAAAGTTGAACGCGTCGATAACTAAGTGGAGGACTGATGAAAGTTTTGTATCTCGAATTAAGATGGAAAAGTGATAGCTACTTTTCGTATAAAAATAAAATAACAAGTGAAAGTATTAGTATAGATAATATAAGTATATCTGAGATACATTTTTTTTGTTTTACATTTGTGATAAGTTTTATTGTCGTAAAAGGAGGAAAAATAATTTAGTTCAAAAGTTTTGGGTTTAATTAATGATTCCACGCGAGACAAATCCAGCTTGTGAATTAATCGTTTATATCACGAGCAAGTTCTTTGGGTAATTAGATTATTATCGAGATAATGAACCATTTGACGTCTGGATAGAGTTAAAAGTTGAGCGAGAAATTTTCTGGTATGAGTGTAAAACACTGCCATCTCTTGGGTGGTTGAAATAAAATTCCCAGGGGAAATTTGGCTGTATTAACGGCTGTAACTACTGCGTACGAATATCCTGCTTTATCATCCCTTTATGAAACTACACTTTCAGCTCATGGCAGATGAGCATACAACAATGAAGATATTTATTTTACCGACTTTTAGTGATCATAAGTCGGAATAGGAGTTGTAAACAGGAAATAACTATTTTCTATAAGAGATAACAATTTTTTAATCATGTATAAATTTTCTACTTGCACATTTTTTAAGAGAGAATATCAAACTTATCAACAATTGATTAATATTTATCAACAGACAATTTAATACCTGCATTATTTATTATTGAAGGTTGTAAAACAACTTTTTAGAATGATGAAATAATTTTAAATTAATTTTTAATTGTTACAATATTGGAGGATATAATAAACAAATTTTTTTATACGCCAGGAGGAACTTTTTTAATGAGAAAAAAATTTGATGAAGCAATTAAATGCGTTGGTTTTTTTTTTACGTTATAATAAAATGAAGTTATGTGGATATATTTTTTCTGCACATAAATATTAAGTACAAGGAAAAAATATTGTGAATGGATCGTTGTACATATCTTTTTTTTTATGTATTTGTATGATGGTAGAGCGAGAGTACAAAGGCGTTAAATTGTTAAATTATTCATAGCAGAGACGAATGAGTTAATAAGCTGTAGTACGAGTATGGTCGAGCGGGGATGAGTGATCGTAAATGTAAATCAACTATAAACGCTGAATATCTCGGGTGTATATCCTCTCTTACTTTTCTCCATTCTCAACATGCGTGAGAATGATATTAAATGCGACCCTTTTCATTCTATAATAAATACATTTTCGTATCGCATTTCAGACAATTCAGACAATTTAACTTATTTTTCCCCAGTCTCGAAATATCTAAAATTTATCTTACAAATTAAAAGGGACATCAAAATATAATTACAAATTTTACTATTGAAAACTAATGGGTAATTGAACATACATTATTTTATTTAAAATCAGTAGTTGAAAAATTGATTTTTTAATTATAACCAAAAAGTCATTCATTATGTCTATGTCGAAATAAAATTTACACATTTATGTTTTCTATTTTTTCACGTTCTTTCTTCGCGATTTTTTTTTTATTTCCTAACTCACGCTTTCACTCACTCAGGAACGTTGACCAATTACTCGAGCTTCCGGTGGCTCGTTTCATTGTGCAAGATTAAAATTCTCGAGATGCTTGCGTTCTACAAAAAAGGGAAAGATACGAGAGTCAAAATGAGTAGACACAAAGCGATGGAAATAAAGATAAAACAACAAAGCTCAATTTTGTAGCTTGAAAATGTTCAAATACACATTCAACCATCCAACTTTAAACTCAACATCAAGTTGTAATATATAGAAAAGTTTAAACTTTATGTGACGTACAAAAAGACTCAACTATCCATCGTCTATCAACAATTCCAAATATTTCTTTGCTCAATAATTTTTTTTAATTCAAACAAATACATCCCATTAAATATTTCAACTCTTCATTATATTTATTTTTATCAAAAGCTTTCACCCTATTATAAAATCATTATTCATTTTTTCCTCACCTTCATTTTATTTTTAATTCTTCATAAATATTATTTCACTTTCAGCGAATATATCTACATATTATATTTATGTACTTATACATCACATAAAATCAAATTTTCTTCTAGCAATGCAATATATAACATCTATATTCCGTGCGCCACACGAAGCGTAATAACTTGTAACGCTTTGCAAGCTAAATTATTTATCATCGCAACTGCGAGCTGAGGGATGCAAAAATAATGCTCTGCGGGTGGTCACGTGAGGTGCCCCCTCATGAAAAGGAAGATTATATATATATGTACGTCGGCACAAACTAGAGACTTTCCCCTTACTTCGTTTATACATGTGTGTATATTTATACACTCTAGTATATGTATATTTATATATCGTTTTACCAGAGTGAACACGTATATCCTTTTTGCTGGAAATATCGTTCATTGCAAGCGCGATGGGCGAGACTGGAGTAAAGGGATGTAATATTTTTCATATACATATCTGCTGTATATAGATGTGGTAAAAGGAAAATATAAAAGAGTAGACAGTGAAAGAAAAAGAAAGAAAAGTCTAATATTTACTGCAATAAAAATGAGAATAGAATATTTGTATAGAGAATTTTTTTATTGACCGTAAAGAGAGAAAATAAAGAAAAAAAATTTGAAAATATTGTGTTTTATGTTAAATGTATTTTTATGGGATGTATAGGGTCGTTTAGGGGTGTATATTCGTCACAATGATATCATATCAGCCAGAAATCGTGTAGATAAATGTAGGTGTGTAATGAGAGAAGTGAAGAGGGTAGATAAAAAAAATTTAGAGAAGGGAAAAATAGTGAAAGATATCAAAAAGGGAGTAGATTTTATTCGTTCTTGATTATTAATTTCACTTTGAATATTATAATTATTTATAATATTCTGACTTC